>JAQQSZ010018470.1:0-10570 GCA_028646595.1 Phalanger gymnotis | reverse complement strand
AAGTAATTGTTCTAAGCCAAGTTTATGAGAGGCCCAATAAAGGCCCCTACAATGATGACTAATGGATGGATTACTGAACTTGGGATCAGGACAATTAAGGTTCAAATCCATCTACCCATCCATCTATCCACCCACCTACCCATTCATCTATCTATCCATCTATCCATCCATCCATTCATCCATCCATCCTCCTTCTCCTCCTCCTCTTCTTCATCACCATCTTCTTTAAATTTCTGTAGCATTTTAATGTGCTTTGTGCTTGCAATGTGCTTTACACACATTAGCTCATTTGATTCTTACGACAACCCTAGGATTTAGGTGCTATTATTATCCCCATAAAACAAGAAGAAAATGGGACTGTATACAATCAAATGACTTACCAACAGTCACACAGAAAGTTAGAATAAAAAGCAGGGCTTGAATTCAAGTTTTTTCAATTCTAAGTCTCATTTCATATCCCAATGAACTGTTGTCCAATCTGTAGCAACTATTGTCTCTGTGACCACTGGCAAGTGGCTTGACCTCTGTGATTCCCCATTTTGTTATTTTTTAAAAGGGAATAAAACTTCATCTTCCAACCTGTAGAGGCAGCATATTTTGATCAATAGAAGGCCGCCTCTGGAGTCTAGATGACCTGGGCACAAGGCCTGCCTCTGACACATACCTGCTTTATACCCTAGTCATGTTGCTTAGATTTTTAGTGCTATCAGCATTCTCTAAAACTATAAATTTCAGCAGAGCATGGAGGGAGCCCACTCACTAGAAGCTGCCCACATCGATAAAATCACAGGTGCATAGCAAATAACTTCCTCCCATGTTTGTCGTTAGGTTTATATAGGATAATATAGATGAAATGATTTGTCCAATTTAAAGTGATGCACTAATATCAGTAATCATCATTAATGGTATTTTGAATTAATATCTCTTTCAACATTTTATACTAAATAGGGAACTTTGCAAAGTTGAAAAGACAATACTGGAAATCAGAAGGCTTATATTTAAATATTGGCTTTTCTACATACTAGCTATTAGACTCTTAGACCCCTTCTAAGGGCCTCTGTTTCTTTTTTTTCCATCTGTATCCCTGTCTCCCTCTCCTTTTCTTCTCCTTGCCTTGCATTTACACATATGTATACATACATACATATAAACATACATATTTGTGTATGAACTGGAAAGAAAAACAATATAGCATCAGGAACCATCAATTAAATATTAAGAAACCACTATGTGCCAGGCAGGATAGCTAGATGGCACAGTGGGTAGAGTACAGGACCTGGAGTTAGGAAAACTCATCTTCCTAAGTTCAAAGCTGGCCTCAGATACTTAGTAGCTGTGTGACCCTGGGCAAGTCACTTAATCCTGTTTGCCTCAGTTTCCTCATCTGTCAAATGAGATGGAGGAGGAAATGGCAAACCACTCCAGCATCTCTGCCAAGAAAAACCCAAATAGAGTTGCAGAGAGTTGGACGCTACTGAAAATGACTGAAAACACCATGTTCTAGGTGCTGTGCTAAGGACTGGCTGGCTAAAGAAAGAGGAAAACTTAATTCAGGGATGGGGCACTTGGGGCCTCCAGGCCTCTAGGCTGAGGGTTCCCCACCCCTGACTTAATCCTAGTTCATATTCTAGCGGAAAGACAAGATATAACCAATTGAATATATACAAGTTATATAGAAAGTAGATAATAGATGCTCTCAAAAGAAAGGAATAATTAGCTGGGGAGACCCAGAAAGGTCTCCTATAGAAGGTACATCATAATCATAATAGTAATAATAAGAACCGCAATGACTAAGATGTAGCACCTACTATGTGCAAGGTGCAGTGCTAAATGCTGTAAAAGTCTTCTCATTTTATCCTCACGACAACCCTGGGAGGTAGGTGCTGTTATTATCACACTTATTATACAGATAAGGAAACTGAGGCAAAGCATGTGTAAGGGACTTGCCCAGTGCCCGAATCCATATTTGAACTCAGGTGTTCCTGACTCTCAGCCTGGTGCTCTCTCCACCTCACTATCTGACTGCCAGGGGAACTAACAAGGAAGAGAAGTGAGAAAGGTCAGTGTTCCAGACATAAGGGAGAACCAGTGGAAAGATATAGGAACAGGAGATACTTGTGTCAAATATAATGGTGTATACTGAGTCTGTGACCTGGGGCAAATTAAGCTCACTGGGCCAGCCAACTTTCTAGAACTAGATGCTGTACACAAAAAGCCAAACCTCACTGACATTGGGAGTATCCATCCTGCTGGTTCTACACATTTATAAAATCATAGTCCTAGGTTTAGAGAGAAATACTGCAGAGAGAAGGAAACAAGGGAGAGAGATTGTTTTTTTTTTCCTCCACTGAACTGCTCCAATGGCTATCTTGATGTTGAGCTGACCCTAAAGGTTCTATTTCTTTAATTGCAATGTATCCTTCATTGGTTCCCAGGACCAGCTTGTCAATTTGACAACTTCTGACCCCAGCCCTAGCCGAGTCCTAGGCTTCCTTAAAGAGCAGAGAGAGAAGAATCACACAACTTTAGAGGCAGACAGACATGCAGATTTTATATGTTACGTGCTCAAATTTAGCATTTATTTGCCCCTGAGAACTTACTTATGTCATTTACTAAGATCTGAGACTGTTGATAGCAACTTCTGGTGCTGAGAAAGGTCCCCAGACCCAGGAAAAAGTGGATGCTAGGAAGTAGGAGGCAAGTTTCATTGTTATTAATGAGAACTTCCCGTTCTTGACCTTTTACTAAGCTGAATTAATCTTACCACCAGTTCATTAGAATTCATGCTGTTTAACACTTCTAGGTAGGCTAACTGATTAAGGGACCCTGGTGGTCTGGGGCAGTCCTCTAACCCCAAGAGACATTTCAAAAACAGAAGAGTCCTTCTCACCATTTTACCAGGGCTCATCTGTGACAAATTAAGTAACATTAAGTAACAGTCTCAGGTATCTATTATTTAAAGATGTCAGATGGATTTGGGGGTAGGGAAGAAAGAATTAGGCTGGAATGATAGAAATCTCAGAAAAACGCTAGCCTTAGGTGGCAAAGGGAAGCCAAAGCAAACTTGAAAGTCAAGCAAGAAGTTTCCCAGATAATTGAAGCCTGCTTCCCTCTTTATTCTGGGATCCAAAGTTAAGGGGAGGGATTTTATTATAAAACGTAGTTTTGTTTCCTTCTCAGCTATAACTTAAAACTTGGAATCAAATAAATTTCGCTAGTCTAATGGACAAAAGAACATGACCTTAAGAGTAAGATTCCTCATGACCACCCAATTTTGTTTTTGTGATTTGTTGTTGTAGTTAGCTTGTTTGTTCTGTTTTATTTTGCTTCCAGGGGTCATGTGTGCACGTGTATATGTGCGGGTGTGTGTGTAAGATGGCTCTCTTTGGCAATCTAGTGAATGGTCTGAGACTTTTATCGTAATATTTTCATATTCACAAAATAAAATTGAAAGAATTATAAAGCCTTTAACCCTCCTCTTTACAAGGGTCATTCTTCCATTAGAATGTAAGTTCCTGGAGGGCAGGAGCTGTCTTTCTGCTTGATTACGATTTCCTGTTTCATGTTCCAGTGCTTACCACACAGCTCAGTACATAGTAAGCACTTAATAAATCTTGGTTGACATGACCTATATCAAAATATAGTAAGAATTTTGTTAAGTTCATAAACAGCAGCTTAAGAGCTATTTCTCTGGTTTGACCATGAAGCACTGGGGTCAACTCTCAAATCTGTTGTATCCTGGTGTACGATTCTGGGAGGACTACAACTTGTTGCCATTCTAGGTAACTCCTAATTTGCAAACAAGGTGCCCACATGCATTGGTAGCAGGAGTTTCATCACATGGCTCTTTCCTACGCAAAGATAATCATAAGTATAATCCTTCTCCCTACTTGAAACTTAGACCATCTGTCAAAAGTAGAAAGCAGTCTGATTTTTCCAATGGTGCCACGGTTGAGTGAAAAGAACATGGGTCTAAATTCAGAAGACTAGAACTGTTGACTTAGTTCTACCAAGTATGGGGTTTGTGACTTGGACAAGGTATGCAACTTCAGCTCATTTCCACAAACATTGCTTAAGGGCTTAATATACACAAGTCTCTAAGCACTGGGGTGGGATGGAGCTGGGGGCGGGGCATCCCTGGCTACAAAGGTAGAAGGTTAATGGATGAAAAGGGAGGGATTAAAAGAAGAACTAAACAAGGATTTCTTAAGTGCAAACTGTTTGCCAGGTAGTGAAATAAGCACTTCATAAGTAATATCTATTTGCTCCTATGCTTAAGGCTCACAAATCCTGTATATTATCCCCATTTTAAAATTGTGGAAAACCAAGGTAGATGAGGTTAAGTGATGCACCCAGGGTCACACAGCTAGTAAGTGTCTGAAATTGACTGGAAGGTCTTTCTGATTCTAGGCTCGGTGCTCTATCTACTGCCCCACCCTCCCATAGTTGGCTATACATACTACATGTAAACGTACAGGAGTTCATCAGTATTTTTTTTTTCTTAATGTCTGACTCTGTGACCCCATTTGGGGTATCCTGGGCAAAGATACTACAGAGGTTTGCCATTTCCTTCTCCAGTTCATTTTACAGATAAGGAAACTGAGGCAAAACAAGGTTAAGTGACTTAGTAAGAGTCTGAGGCTAGATTTGGTATCAGGAAGATGAGTCTTCCTGTTTCCAGATCTGACACTCTGTCTACTGCTCTATCTAAGCCAACTAGCTGTTGTAAACAGACGAGAATATAGGTATAATTTAAGAAGTAAGATATCACTACTGAGTAGGGAGAAAAGGAATTATCTCCTATTGAAGGTGGGAGGCAGCAGCTGGGCTGAGCTTGAACCTAGTTAGGATCCTAAAAAGTAGAGTACCCCAAAAAGGCAAGGTCTTCTAGGATTCCGTTTCCACAGTTGTAATGGCTACTGGAGAACCAGAGCTTCTTGCTTCATGAAATTACTGTGCCCACAGTGCTTTACAAACTTTCATAGGCTACAAAAAGGTGAGATTATATAATTCAAAGCCTGTTAAAATGACTTGAAGGAACAAGTTGCCCCAAATGACTTTTAAAAAAATCTATAAGGGAAAGAAAATGAAGAGTGTAGGATGAACTTTGCTATTTCAACATAAAGTTATATTACTTTTCTATCATTTGAGATGACTAATCCTTCTAGGGTTAATATAATACCCTATTTTCTTCATTATTCCATACCTCTTACTAAGCACATTTATTCCCAATTTGTTCTTTTTATTCTATTTATTCTTCTTGTCCACATTGGTCCTATTCCTTTAGTGGCCACATTATGGGAAATTGGGAAGTGTCAAGGTGAAATTCTATACCCACATTGGAAAATAGGAGAGCCAATTCTGACAGGAGGGATTGTATATGATTTGCCCTTCTCCTCCTGGTATATGGCATGCCACTTTTAGTCCAACTTATCATCAGAGCCATTGAATGTATTTGACAGGACATATATCTAGCTGCTGGGATGATGGACGTCTCTGAGTATGGAGACCTGCTTTTTGATCGGGGAAGATTATGAATGTATGGCATGGAAGGGCATTTTCCCAGCAGTGAAGACTGAGATGCTACCTGATGTCGAACCAAGGTTCCGTGATGTTTGCCCCATTACAAGAGCTGACAGTTTACGTGAGCTTTACTGTGGCAATCTGTCAACTTATTCTTGATGGGCAATTGCCAGAAGGAACCTAATTTTTTCATGTCAGTTTCATACATGCCTCCGATAATCCTATTCACCACTAACTAGATTGACGATGTTGTTTCAAGCAGCACCAGGGGCAGGAAGGGGATCAGCATGTTGGCTATGAAGATACAACAATCCTACTTCATCGTAGAATTGGAGCAAAAGAATTATCTATCTCCATTTGAAGAGCCAATTTTTGGGGGGGCAGAGACTGAAATCTGCTCATTGCCCCATACTACACTGAGGTTCTTCCCTGCACTCAACTGCCAAGTAAATGTTATGTCTTATCTCCCCATGGAGGAAAGCAGTTTGACTCTTGAGGGAGAGCCTGCTTATCCTAAAACCAAAAGGGAAACAGGAAAAATGAGTTTTCCCAAAGCAGTTGTCCTTAAAAATATCTTAAAATTCTAGGAAAGCTTTTCTCTGAATGAATACCCATTAAGCAACAAAGGTTAGATAAGCTAAACTCAAACATTGTTTAATTATAATATATTTTTAATTTTTTTTCCTTGAAAGATTTGTAATAGATAAATTCCTATGAATCATAGAATCAAAGAAATTCAGGATTTGAAGGGACCTCAGAACGTATTTGGTCTAAGAGAAATATGGTCAGCCCCTGGGGCAAAATTTCTTATATATGGGCTTCTAGAACTATTATCAAAGATTCATTTCAGTCAGCAGTTTTTCAAAAACAAATCTTTTGGGACCCCATCATTACATTTATACCAGTAGGAGAGGAAATATTTGCAGAGAACATACATAAACACCGAAGATAGGAGGAAGGTATTTGTAAAGTCAAAACATGGGGGCAAACGTACATGGAAGACAAGTACATATGGAATATACTTGGCCAAGACACAGTCATGGCCAGGCAAACTGAAACATCTGACACTGCATGTCTACTGATTTTCTTTTGTTTTCTCATTATGCTTCTCTCTAGTACCCTCATTTTGGTGTCTTTTTTCTGTTCTCTAATGACCATGGCATATGTGATGGATTTTCTTGGTCTCTTGGTCCAAATACTTTTCTCTACATGCTACCAAACTTCATTTCATTAGGTTGATGGACTGACCATTTCGACTGCTTTCTTCCAAGGCAAAATGAATATGAAAACATTCTCCATGAGGGAGAAATGAATTCCATTTGGGGCATAATTGAGCTTAAGATGTTCACAGGAGATGTTTGAAAAGCAATTGGGGAGGCAGGACTGGAGGTCAGCAGAGAGTGTGGGATGATTCGAAAATCTTCAACACAGAGATGGTAATTAAATGGAATAAACTTATGAGATCATTAAATGATGTAGTTAGTATAGTTCCTGTTTTCACATATCTCTTGTAGGATTTCCTGGAGAGAGCCTTCTGAAATGAATATTGAGGTCACAAGGATGCCCATAATAATAAACTTGGCTTAGGCCACCCTCTAGTGACTCCCTATAAACTCTAGGATCAAATATACAATCCGTGGTTTGACATTCAAAACCTATTCCCTTCCAACCTTTCTGATCTTCTTACATCTTACTCTCCATCACATATTCAATCTAGTGTACTGGTCTCCTGGCCAACGAAGCACTCCTCTTGGCTATGAGCATTTTCTCTGGCTGTCAGCCATGCCTGGATTATTCTCCCTCCTCATTTCTGCCTATTACTCTCTCTGGCTTCCTTTGAGCCCTTAAAATTCCATTTTCTATGAGAAGTCTTTCTCATCCTCCTCCTTAATTCTAGTGCCTTCCCTCTTTTATTGGTTTATATTTCCTATGTGTGGCTTGTTTGTGCATACTTATTTGCTTGTTGTTTTCCTCACTGCATTGTAAATACCTTTAGACAGGGTCTGTCTTTTGCTTCTTTCTTGTATCCCCAGTGCTTAGCATAGTCCCTGGCACATGGTGCTTAATAAATATTTATTCACTATTGTTTTATACTGAAAGGGCATGGCATGACTAATGTGGAAAAATGTTTACATTATTGCAAATGCATGACCTATATCAGATTGCCTTGCCATGGGGGGGGGGGCGCACAGAGAGGGAGGGAGAAAAAAAAATTAAATTTCAAAATCTTATAAAAATAAATTTTGAAAACTATCTTTATATATAATTAGAAAAAAATACTATTTACCAAAAAAACAAAAAGGCAGAGAGGAGAGATAATGCCATCGTTAACTACTTTCAGCTGTAGATAGAAGCTAGAAGCAAAGAAAAACTCTACAACCAAGAGGCCCACTGAGTGGAACTCAGTTTTGGCCAGCAGCATATATAGGATCAAATGGAGGACAACCTCAAAGAGAATACTCATCCATCAAAGACTACAAGTAATGGAGATGTTGGGGGATATTTTATTAGTTTTTTTGTTTTTCCTATACCACGGTAAGGAACATAAATGTTGGATTGTATTATTTATTACCAATATGTTTATGTGAATCCATCTGTTTCTTCAGACCCCTAACCTCAAAAGGTTGGACAATTTTTGAAGTGCATAACTGAGTAAAGTAATCCACTCCTTGCTTCTAAGGCATCTAACTGTGCAGGGACCCCTACTTTTGTTTACCCTGTCAAAAACTTGGTGTATGGGATGAATCAACCTCTTGACCCATCTCCCCATTAAAATAACCCCTAATTGAGATCTGGTCCCAATGACTTACTGTCAGGCCAATTAGAAGGAAGACATAGCTAGGTATAAAAGCTGTGGTCATCTCTCACTCTAGGTCTTTGGTGAAAATGGAGGCATGCCATTGACCTGTCCCATTATTGCATGCCAATTAATAAATGATATTGGAGAAATGGCCTCATTTTGTTCATTGGCTAAATTTCATGTGCTGCAACAGAAACCAGTGAGGAACAGTGCCAGTGGAAGCAGCTTGATGACATTGACAGCACTACAGATTAGCAGATGTGAGTTGCCCCTTTCAGTGTGTATCTGGGCCACATTTATGACCTTCATATGTATGATTCTCTTGCCATGCCCTGATTTTGTTGAGTACTGTAAGTGTGCATGCACTTAATAACATGACAGGTCATCAGGAAAAAAATACACATATATACATATATATGTATGTGTGTATACTGATCTTACTAGTCAGTCAATTAACATTTATTAAGCTCCTACTATGTACCAGGCACTATGCTATGTGTTGAGTATAAAGAAGAGGCAAAAGATGATCCTTGCCTTCAAGGAATTCACAGTCTCATTCAGGAGACAAGAAGTTAATATGTATAAACAAGCTATGTGCAGGATAATTAGGAAATAATTGATGGAGGGAAGGCACTAGAATTACACAAAGTTGGGCATGTTGTAATGTGATTTCATTTTTAATTAAAAATAATAATAGCATATAACATTCTTTTACTTGATATTTAATAGAGACTTGACATGTTTTATTTGTTTTTTTATAACAACCCTTAGGGTCAAATGGTATTTTTATATCCATTGTATAGATGTGGAAATTGAGGCTAAGAAAGTTGAAACGACTTGCCCAATGTTACATAGATAGTAAAGGTCTAAGGTAGACTTAGAGCCCAGATCCTTCCTGACTCCAATAAGCCATAGTACCCCCTTTGAAGTCACTATATACTCTGACTATCAAGTATTGGTAAATATATGAACAGGGCTCATGGTCTTGGGTTTTGAATAGGGGTTGACCATGTATTAAGGCATAAGGATTTATATAGCAACTACAATGTGCCAGAAACTCTGCTAACCAATTATTATGGATATTATGTCTTTCGATCCTTACAATAATCCTGCAAGATCGGCACTGCTATCATTCCCATTTTACAGTTGAGGAAACTGAGATGTTCAGAGGTTAACTAACTTCCCCATGATCACACAGCTAGTACATTGTCTGAGGTCAGATTTCTACTCAGTACTTCCTGACTCTAGCTTCAGCACTATATCCACTGTGCCACCAGCTGCCTCTGGCCCACAGAATACATTGTATCTGGATTGTCATTGTCCGGTAGACCATTTCTATGAGTTAAAGTGGTTGGCAATTTGCTAGAAAAAGATTATATGTCATAGAATCATGATGTTATGAAGTACTTTAGAGATCACCTAATCTGAACCCCCTCTTTTTCCAAAGAATGAAATTGATGCTTCAAGAAGCTACATAAATGGCGAGGATGTGGGAGAATAGTTAATAGTTGTCCTGTTTCCAGGGATGAGAGAAGGTTTGGAGGTGTGGTAATGATGATAGCTAACATTTATGTTTCATCAAATCTGGCAAACTGCTGTATGTATATTATCTCATTTAATCCTTACAATGACCTCCTGAAGGTGAATGGAGTAGTGGATAGTGGTCTAGCTTCAGAGTCAGGAAGACGTTGGTCTGAGCCCTGCGACTAATCGAAATTGATCGTGTGTCCTTAGACAAATACCATAACCTCTAAGTCTCTCGGGAAACAATTCCAAAAATTATAATACACAGATGAAATGAAAATTGTCACTGGCACAGAGAGCTATGTACTCAGATGAAATCACTGGTGCATTCTCACCCCATTTACAGATGAAGAAACTTGAGGCTTCCTTCAAGCCTTCTCTATGATCACACAATGAGATGTTATGTGAAGCATGGTGTCTTTTGGTTCAGGTCTAGTATTCTTGTCGAAAAAACACAGTAATTAAAAATGAAATACATACCATGAATTTAAAGGAAAAAAGATACAATTGCTTTGCCCTGGTCCCTTTGATTTCAAAACCATATTATCTTTCCCAGTATCTTAGGCAAACAGCAGGAGAAGTTGTTGGATATTTTCCCAGGCCTCTCAAAACCATGAATATAGAGTGAACTCACTTCATTGGATCCATTTTCCAGGACTGTCAGGAGCTAATAAAGTTCCACAATAAAGGCCATGTTGTTCCCCAGATGTCTAAGAGGAATCA
>JAQQSZ010018469.1:0-10570 GCA_028646595.1 Phalanger gymnotis | reverse complement strand
GGGGGGGAGGGTAGAAATGGGGAGAAAATTTGTAATTCAAACTCCTGTGAAAATCAATGCTGAAAACTAAATATATTAAATAATAATACAAAAAAGAAAAAAAAAGAAGAAAAAAACAAAGAAAAATGTTAGCCCTCTTCTGGTTGACTGAGACTGACTGACACTTAAATTTTAGAAAAGTGAGGTGTTTCTGTATATGATAATGTGTGTAAGTATGTATGTGTACATATACATATGCACTCTAATCTATATAGATGTGCCTCTATGTATCTATCTATACAGGTATTGGGCAGCCAGGTGGAGCTGCAGTGGATAGAGCACAGGGCTGGGAGTCAGGAAGTCATGAGTTCAAATCCAGCCTCAAATACTAGCTATGTGACCCTGGGCAAGTTACTTCATCCTATTTGCCTCAGTTTCCTCATTTGTTAAATGAGATGGAAAAGGAAAGGGCAAACCACTCTACCATCTGCCAAGAAAACCCCAAAATGGAGGCACGAAGAGTCAGATATGACTGAAACAATCAAACAATAACATATAGTTATGCATATAGATGTAGTTATGGAAACATAGATGGTTTCAATATAGATATGGTTGTTATCATTGGCAATACCAATATCAAGACATACATACATATATGTATGTGGTTTTTTACTTATAACCTGTCGTAATCTGGCTCCAACCTATCTTTCCAAGATAACTGTACATTACTCTCACTTAAAGGCACTCTGGATGCTAAACAAACTGACCTAGCACTTGTGCCTTCCCTCTGTTATCTCCAATTTATCCTGTATATACCTTGTTTGTATATAGCTGTTTGTGTTTTGTCTCCTCCATTCAACCGTGAGCTTAACACAATGCCTGGCACATAGTAGTTACTTAATAAAAGCTTGTGAATTGAATTAAAGTCTGTGTGCTTGTGTATTGGGGTGCAGGGTATGTTCAGGGAAGACTACTACCTCTGGTGTGAGGGCTGCCAAGCCCTTTTCAGGGCTGCTTTCCACCTTTGGTGTCCACATGATCCACCTAACTTTCACCTGTGGCTCCAAGAAGCTGTAGCATGCACAGCAGCCACACCCCAGTAAACCATTTTGGCCGACTGGCTAAACCAGGTTGAGGGTAACCTAAGGGTCTCAAACTCTTTGGTGAGTCAGGAGGGTGTCTACCACAAACACGTGAAGACTTCCACTGGTGGAATGTGAATGAGAACAATTTGTTCCAATGGCCATGAAGACAGCTGAAGCAGGTGCTATGGAGCACCTAGAGTTTCGTTAGACAACGAAGACATCAAGGTCATCCACTGCAACTGAGGCCATCACCAGTCTTCTTGACTATATCTTAGCACTGGATTGTGATAACTCTGGATGAGAGAGTGAGGCCAACAACTTCATGCAACTGTGCCTCACTTAAATCCAATTTATACATGAATCAAAAGACATCACTCATACCATTTTTCCATTTTTACCTATCTCAAAGTCCTGTAGCAATAAGCAAGTGATGAAGCAGTAGGTGTGGATACACTGGAAGCCATAGTCACAACCCCGCACACAGGTGGCCCAGGCCATAGAGTCCTCTTCTCACTGGAAGCAGCAGTGGGATTCAGCAACCCCTTGGGTGTCTGGTGCAGCCTTTTAAGGATCACACTGCTCGCCTCTTGGTATGAGGAAGGGGCTAGAGAAGGTCCCCTAAAATTGTCTGCTTACCCAACCCTAGCCTGTTTACCATGGCAGGCAGGGATCCCACTCTGCATTCAAAACACACAAAAAAATGTAAAGAATTTCTGCAAATATAATTCCACTCACCATCGGTACGTGGAATGTGCACTATGACATGGAAGACACTGGCTCAGCATGGCGTGCCCACATCAGAGGTGCTGTGCTCTATGAGCAAAGCAGAATTGAAGTAGCTTGAAAGAAACAAGAGATGAGCAAATTTAGAGAATCTACCCGCAATGTTCACATGGACTATTTGTGCCTGACCTGGGGTAGAACATTGCAAGCTTATATTGGTCTGCCAGCTACAACCAGACACACTGTAACTTGACTCTAACATAGTGATGTCATTTTGATCCTCTTCAAGAATGAAGGACAACAACCAACCAACAACTTTGGTATTAGGCCAGGCCAGGAATTTCTTTAATGTGCATATCTTCCAGTATAAAAACTCCAGTGATGCATATCAATAATTGATTTGTAACTTGGAGCCTTAGAAAGTGGCCTGGTGCAGTGAGCAGTGAAGTAACTGGCCTAGCACTTGTATATATCAGAGATAGAACTTCAACCCTCCCAGGTCTTCCTGGCCCAAGATTAGTTTTCTACTAATCATGACGAGATAGGAGATGGGGCGGGGGAAGGAAGGGAGGAAAGAAACAGTGATAGAGAGAGAAATGGCAATCTCAGAAGCATTAGAAACTGGGGGATTGAGAATGACTTCCTGTAGACAGCAAGATCACAGTTGAGATTTTTTTAAACAAATTTATTATTTATTTTTACATTCTTTTTTGCATTTTGAGCTCTAAATTTTCTACCTCTCACCCATTGAGAAGGCAACCAATGTGATACCAACTATGCCAGTGAAATCAAGCAAAATATATGTCCGTGTTAGCCATGTTACAGAAAAGGCAAGAAATTTTAAAAAGTGAAAAAATGCTTTAATCTGCACTCAGAGTTCATCAGTTCTCTTTCAGGAGGTGGATAGTATTTTTCATCATGAGCTCTTTGGAATTGTCTTGGATCATTGTATTGACCAGAGTAGATAAGTCTTTCATACATGATCATTGTTACAATATTGCTGTTACTGTGTACCATGTTCTCATGGTTCTATTCACTTCACTTTGCATCAGTTCATACAAGTCTTCCCAGTTTTTCTGAAGCCTCATCATTTTTTATAGCATGATAGTATCCCATCCCAATCATATACCACGGCCATTCTGCAATTAACAGGTATCCCCCCAATTTCCAAATCTCTACTACCACAAAAAAGAGCTGTTATAAATATATTTGCACATATAGGTCTTTTTCCTTTTTCTTTGATCTCTTTGGGATACAGACCTAAAAGTAGTATTGCTGGATCAAAGAGTATGCACAGTTTGGGCATTCCAAATTGTTCTTTAGAACACACAACGCCAGAAACAATGCATTAGTGTCCCTATTTTTCGACATCTCCAACATTTGTTATTTTCCTTTTCTGTCATGTTAGCCAATCTGATAGATGTGAGGTGGTACCTCAGAGTTATTTTAATTTATTCTTCTCTAATCAATAAATGATTTAGAGCATTTTTTCATACAACTATAGATAGCTTTGATTTCTTTTGAAAACTACCTGCTCATATTATTTTATCATTTATTAATTGGGGATGGCTCTTATTTTTATAAATTTGACTTAGTTACCCATATATTTGAAAAATGAGGCCTTTATCAGAGAAACTTGCTGTAAAAATTTTGTAGTTTCCTACTTTCCTTCTAATCTTGTCTGCATTGGTTTTGTTTGTGCAAAAACTTTTTAAATTTTATGTAATCAAAATTTTCCATTTTACTTGTCATGATCTTCTTTATTTCTTGTTTGGTTATAAGTCTTCCTTTATCCATATTTCTGACAGGTAAATTTTTCCATGCTACTCTAATTTGCTTATGGCATCACCCTTTATGTCTAAATCATGTACCCATTTTAATCTTATCTTGGGAGACAGTGTGAAATGTTTATCTATAACTAGTTTCTGCCAAACTGCATTCCAGTTTTCCCAGCATTTTTCTCAAACAGTGACTTCTTGTCCCCAAAGCATAGATCTTTGGGCTTATCAAACAAATATTACTCTGATCATTTATAAGTTATAAGTTGAGTCTTGAAGGAAGCCAGGGAAACTAAAGAGTGGTGGTGAAGAGGCAGAGAATTCCAGGCATGGATGACAAACAGGACAGAGGTAAAGAAGTGGAAGCCCTATTATCACTTTTAAAGAACTGCAAGTAAGTCAGTGCAGTTGAGTCATAGAGTTCTAAAAGGGGAATACTGTGTAAGAAGACTGGAAAGGTAGAAAGGAGCCAGGTTATACAGAATTTTAAATGCCTTAAAGCAAGCAGTATTTGATCTTGGAAGCAAATAGGGAGCCACTGGAACTCTTTGGGGGGAAAGGGTGTATCAGACTCACACTTTAGAAAAATTATCTTGGCAGTAGAGATTAATCAGAGTGGGGAAAGATTTGAGGTCATTACAACTCCATGTTATGATTCTACATTTTCTACCATCAGCCCTGCTTGATTTCAAATCCATGGGACCTCATCCCCTGTGGACTCTCTCTACCCTTCTTTTCAGCTTCCTTTGTGTGTTGTCTTCCCCCTTTAGATTGTAAACTCCTTGAGGGCAGATACCATCTTTCTTTTTCTTCTTTGTATCCCTAGCACTTAGCACAGTGCCTGGCACATGGTAGACAATTAATAAATATTTATCAAATTGAATTGAACTCCGGATGAAAGGTGATGGATGCCTGGCAGTAGTGAATGAAGAGAGCAGACATATATAGAAGATGGTGTGAAGGTTAAAAAAAAACAAGATTTGGCAATGGACTGAATATCTGGGCTGAGAGAGAGTGAGGAATTGAGGATGATGCTGAGGTCGGCAGTCTGAGTAAAATGGGTTGGGATCAGTCTCTGTTCTTAAGAAGCTCACAGTCTAATGGGAGAGGCAACACACAAACTATAAGCAAATAAGATGTAGACAGAATAAATTGGAGATTATCAACAGAGAGAAGGCACTAGCATCCAGATGGGTTGGGAAAGGCTTTATGTAGAAGGCTGGATTTTGGGTGGCATTTGAAGGATTCCATGAAGCCCAGGAAGCAGAGATGAGGAAGGAGAGCATTCCAGGCATGAAAATGCACAGTGTAGGGATTTGCTGAGGATTACATAGCCACTAAGTATTTGAGGCAGGATTTAAATCCACATCTTCCTGCTTTCATGTCCAGAACTCTATCCACTACACCATCCTGCCCCTCATGTTTCAAGAAAAGATTGAGTGACTAGTTGTTGATAATGTCATAGAAGAAATCCTTGTTGAGATCCAGGTTGTACTAGATGGTGTTTGGGGTTCCTATCAACTTTGAGATATAAAGTGATACTGCGACATAATAAAACAGGACATTATTTCAAGGAAAATTTCAAGGTGATATGAATGATGGTAAGATTGTGGATCTAAATCTGGAAAGGACTGCAGAGGACATCTAGCCCAACCTCCTCATTTTTCAGATGAGGAAACTGAGGCCCAGAGAGGTTAAACTATTTTCCTAAGACTAGGAGTTGTATGTCAGAAGCAGGATTCAAACTCAGGTCCTCTTTACTCTAGAGCCAGTATTCTTTACCCTGTACCATGCTATAGGAAAGACCTCCTTTAATGGAGATGATCTTGACTTCAAGGAGATTATAATGAAAGTTACCTTTGAAGGATAGATTGAATTTTGACAGGTGAAAACAGTGGTGCAGAATTGGTGCAGGTTCAAACAGCTTTTAATACATTGTCCTAAGCATACAGAGAAAATCTCAAGGGCTAACAGGTCTCAATGTAGCTCTGTAGTTTGCAGGCACAAAGAGGGGAGGGGGGAAAGAAAGATGGGGCTCCTTTCCCTTTCATGCTTCTTGCCATTGGAAGTTGCATAAAAGCAAGGGAGGAGACAAAGTGGCTAAAAGGAGAGGGCTTTTGCGCTCGCAGAAGAGCACAAGGGATCGCAGTTTAGAATGACTCCGGATCCTTCTTCTAGACCCAGGCTGCTACATCTCCACCTCAGGGATCTAGGCAGTGGCTATCTTTCATTAATGCTACTGACACAAGTCCCTATTCCAGGGTGTTTTCTTCATTGTTAGTCACCAGTGATTCGAGTCCCAATCCCATTTAACTAACTAACATCAATTAGCTTTTACAAAAGGAGATTTACTTCGAAGATACAGCAAGCACAGAAGCTAAGAGCATTTCCCATCAACACCTTGAGATATGCTCTTTCCTATACCACCTCATTCCCTGGGGACAGCAGGCTCAGACCTAATACGGTTTCTATATAGCATTGCTCCAGCCAACTCCACTTTCAAATACAACCTGACCAATGGATAGATGAATATGAATCTCTGTTACTGCTGAACAGGACAGGGCAGGTTGCTCAATATTTTACTCCTTCCAGTAAAGCTCCCAGTTTTCTTACGGTTCACAATTCCGGTCTTCTAAAGCATATGAGATTGTGGCCACTTTTAATCTTGTTTACCCCCAAAACAGGAAGAAGAGTTACCCAAAGAGATAAAAGCAAGATTAGAGCTACGTGCTCATGGGACACATTATAGTATCCTGGGTGGGGGAGTTAAAGGCCTGAGGTCTCCCTCCCCATTAAGGGCTTTCAGCAGGTCCTCCCTGTTCACTGAACACACCCAGGCCGGCATGAGAAGGAGCCAAGAATCGGAACAAGGGGCTCACTTTAGCTGGTTAGATGCATGTCCAGATGTGGCTCAACAGTCGATCAAAAAGTCTCCCCTGGGCAGTGCACTAGTGAGTGCTGAATTAGGAAGACCTGAGTTCAAGTGTACCCTCAGACACAAACTACCTGTGTGTCCCTGGGCACGTCACTAAACCTTGGTTTGCTCAATTTCTTCATCTGTAAAATAAGGAGAATAATTATACCTATCCCCTCAGGGTTATAAGGAGAATCAAATGAGATATTTTTAAAGTGTTAATACAGTGCTTGGCACATAGTAGCACTTAATTAAGTGCTAGTTTCCCTCTTTCTCTTTGTCAAAAGCAGACCAGAAACAAAACTTGCACATGTTCAAACCCATGTGGATATTTCATCAGCGGAGCAAACTGGGCATGCTCATAACAACTAGGCTCATTGGACAGTGCCCTCCACTGAAAGAGGCCTTAGAAATAAATAGCTGACCCCCTTGCCTTACAAATGAGGAAACTGAGGCTAAAAGAGATGTTAAGTGATTTGCCCCAGGTCACACAGTGAGGAAGTGACTAAGGCAGGATTTGAATTGTGGTCTTCCTGACTCCAAGCCCTGCAGTCTAGCCACTACAACACCTAGTTGCCTCTAGTGGAGAAATCTCCAAGTCAGTCTCGCTAACAAATACACACAATGTGCTGGGAAGGTCTGGAATGTCCAATGTCTATTCAGGCTCTTAGGGCTTGGCAACTTTGTCATTGGGCAATTAGGTGGCATCAGGTGGACTCATCTTCCTGAGTTCAAATCCAGCCTCAGACACTTCCTAGCTGTGTGACCCTGGGCAATTCACTTAACTCTGCTTGCCTCAGTTACCTTATTTGTAAAATGAACTGGAAAAGAAATGGCAAACCATTCCAGCACCTTTGCCAAGAAAACCCCAAATGGGGTTACAAAGTGTCTGACATGATGTAACAACAATGTTACTATGCCTGTGTAAGGCCAATAACACCAGCACACAGCAGGATTGCTAGCATAAGTTCTTTGATCTGCTTTTCTAAGGAAAGCAACTTTAAGGGGTTAACAATCTCAGTTTAATTAAACACACATGTATCATTCACTTAATTCAGGGGAAAAAGACAACACCCTGAACTTCAGAGCAAATACAAACAGATCAACCAACAGGCTTTGTCTGATCAAAACATCACATACATAGTTACCAAAAAGAGAAGCACCCACATCTGGGTTTTCAAAGCCGGGGGGCTCTTAACAATGGCTCCCCAGAGTCTCATCTGGTCAAATCACATGACACTTCCAGTGAGTGAGAGTCCCAAAACAAAATGCCAACCTCAGATCTTATATACCCTTCTCAGAGTCAGAGGGTGTCACAACCACACAACTCAAAACCATGTGAACTAGGCTTTCTTGTTTCTTAAGCAGGTCAAAGACTCTTGATTCAATCAAAGAAACAAAAGACAACAAAAAGTCCACTTTGCTTGCCATTACATTTGAAAGGCAAGACTCCTCAAAGGAGGAGCTGATTACCATAGCATTCTAAAAGAGGAAACAAAAAAAGTCCCTATAACACATGACTGAAAAGACTGAACAACGAAACCTTGACATTGGGAAGTGATGAGTTGAATGGCATACAGCTCAACCTGAGATGGATAAGCTTAGTAGAGGGACCCCTATTTGGACGAGGCCCCATCTCCAGTCTCTGCCATTGTCCATGACCCTCAGAACACAAGAGTTGTTAAATAAATGCTTGTTGATATATCATGACCAGGGTCCTTCCCACAGATATATTACTTTGTATTTATTTTTCTGTATTTTTTATTCATGCATCTGCCTCTAAGTCATGCTCCCTTTCAAAAAAATATAAGTTTCTTGAGGGCAGAGGATTTCCCTTATCAGGTATCCCTGGCTACTTTGCCTTCACTTCCAAGGCTACCTTCCACCTCTGCATGTATCTTTTATACACTAATTTATGTATACATTGTTTCCCACACTAGAATGCAAGCTCCTTGAGGGCACAGATTGGTTTTGTTTGGTCTTTGTATGCCTAATACTTAACATGGTGCCTGGCACATAGTAGGCTCTTAATAATTGTTGATTGACACAGCGAGCCATGTATACAGTATTTAATGTTATTGTTGTTCAGTCATTTCAGTCCTGTCAGATTCTTCATGACCCCATTTTGGGATTATCTTGGCAAAGCTACTGGATTGATTTGCCATTTCCTTCTCCAACTCATTTTACAGATGAGGAAACTGAGGCAAACAGGATTAAGTGACTTGCTAAGGGTCACACAGCTAGTAAATGTCTGAGGCCAGATTTGAACTCAGGGAGATGAGTCTTCCTGACTCCAGGCCCAGCGCTCTATCCACTGCACCACCCAGCTGCCCCCATAGTACTCAATACAGGGTTTTTTATTAATGAATAAACTTCAATGCTATATGATGAAAGCATTTGGTACAGACTCACCTCTCACAGGATCATAACTGCAGGGCCAATAGAGGCACGACTGAATTATTCAACAACAAAAATCTGCAGCTTAATGGGGTTAAGTGATTTGCCCAATGTCTAGAAAGTGATTGAGATGGGATTCAAATTCACATCTTCCTAATGCCAAGCCCAGCCCTCTAACCACTATACTACCTATTCTCCATTGTAGAGGTGGCCCAGTAAATACTCTGAGACTAGCTGCACTTTTTTGATAGTTATAGGAAGTATTTAAAAATGTGAAATGTTACCCATAATCAAATTAGTTATCCTTTCTTCCACATCACAACTTTCTCCATTGAGGCTTCAGTATATAGTGGGTCAGCATAAGAAATTAAATGGTAATTTGGGGGGAGTTTTGCAGAAGCTGAAGACAACACTCAAAGGCTAGAAGAAAAAACAGAGCCCTTGACCAAATACTCAATTCAAATTTTATGACAAAATATGTATATTTATAATAAAAATATTCATAAAAGAAAAAGAAAAAATGCAGACTTTTTCTCTGGTATGAAGAGAAAGCCAAATAATTTACAGGATTTTGCAGATCTTAAGGTGCCACACCCCAACCCCCACAATGTGAAAGGGATAACTGTATTGTTGTTGTTACCGGAAACAACACATTGGTCAAATCTGCTTTGGCCCCACCCATGATTCCCATAGTAACTTAGAAGGCTAAACCACCCTTCACCCAACAGAACCCTCCTATGTGTGTTGTTTCCCTCTATTAGAACAAAAGCTCCCAGTTAGCAGTATTTATGTTTTGTATTTGTACCCTCAGTGCTTAGCACATTGCTTTACACATGGTAAACCTTTAATAAATGGTTTTTTTTTTTTATTTCATTCATTTATTCATTTGCCAGGAAGCTGAGATCAAGAGAGCTTCAATGACTTCCCGGTGGCCACACAGCTAATAAGTAGAGTAACTATTTAATGGGTGTGTCTTCTGTCTCTGGATCCAGCACTTTTTCCACAAACATACATATATGAACACACGCATAAACACTTGGAGTACTTCTATCCTAATCACTTCATTTAGCACTGCAGATCCAAAATAGAATAAATTAACATTTTTCCCAGCAGCTTGGTAGAGGCATGTTTTGTCTGGAGATTACACAGATTAAATCATCAAGTTCCATAATCCCTACCAGTAAAGCAGCAGGCTAGACATGAAAATATAGATACAGCCTCCAAAGCCCCAGCAGGAAAGTGAAGTTTTATCTCTCAGCAGTAGCATCCTGGCTCCCTGGAAAAACCCCAAGTGAGCTTGCCTACTCTCCCCCTCCCTTGCATTTTCCCTTCTGGGAGAGAAGCTGCTCTCATCTAATTGACTTCCTGCCAGGAAAGAAAATATCTTCAATGAAATCTTTCTTTAAAACACACACACACACACACACACACACTCACACACATACACCGGGAAGCATCCAAAGGACCATAGGAGTTGTAAAATTATGGTCATTGTCATCACTGTCATCACCATCACCATCACCACTGGAGTTGAACCAAAGATACTTTCAGCAAGTCTGCTGAATAAGAGCTCATATTCCTTTTTTATATATATAAATTTTATTTAATATAGTTAGTTTTCAGCATTGATTTTCACAGGAGTTTGAATTATAAATTTTCTCCCCATTTCTACCCTCCCCTCCACTCCAAGATAG
>JAQQSZ010018468.1:0-10570 GCA_028646595.1 Phalanger gymnotis | reverse complement strand
ACCCCCAACCTGGACTGGACTTAGATCTTCAGCAGGCTCTGCGCTCCTGCTCTGATCAGCCACTTAATTCCTCCTACCAGGTGGGCCTGGGGCTAGAAGCAACTGCAATTGTAGTTCTGTAGCTGCCCCACCTCCACTGCCTGGGGGGGGGGGGGCGGGCTGTGGCTGAACTGTGAACTCTATCCCCCTGTTTCCAGCAGCTTTTCCCACTAACCTTCTCTGTTGTCTTTGGTGTTTGTGGGTTGAGAAGTCTGGTAACTGCCGCTGCTCACTGATTCAGGGTGCTAGAGCCCGTTCCATCTGGTTGGTCGGCGTGGCCAACACTGGGCTCTGCTCCGCTCCCAGCTCCATGCACGAAAGACCTCACCCAGCAACCATCCAGGCTATCCTGGGCTAGAGCCCTGCTTCCCTCTACTATTTTGTGGGTTCTGCAGTTCTTCTCTGTTGTCTTTGGTGTTTGTGGGTTGAGGAGTCTGGTAACTGCAACAGCTCACTGATTCAGGGTGCTAGGGCACACTCTGCCCAGCTCCTGGTCTGGTTGGTCCATGCGGCCAATGCTGGGCTCTGCTCCGCTCCCAGATCTGTACACAAAAGACCTCACCAGCAACCATCCAGGCTGTCCTGGGCTGGAGCCTTGCTTCCATCTACTATTTTGTGGGATATGCAGTTCTAGAATTGGTTCAGAGACATTTTTATAGGTTTTTGGAGGGACTTGGCGGGGAGCTCATGCTAGTCCCTGCTTTCCAGCTACCATCATGGCTCTACCCCCTAAATCCCCCTTTTAGACTAGAGTTTCTTCTGTTTTAACAATTCACAAGGGTTTTCATTTCAATAGAAGTATAAAGAGGGGCAATGACAGAAAGTTTCAAAGGGACCGAATGACAAATCGTTATACAAGATCTTCCATATTATAGTGTAAGCCTGGCTTTTCTTCCTTTCCCCATGCCCCAGCTCCTGCAAGATATTTAGACTTTCTGGCTTGGAATAAAGAATCAGACATTCTTCTCCAACGGATAAACCTTCAACTAGAATGAACCTCTCAGACATTCCTCTCTGGCTGATAGGCCCAAATGAAGAGTTGAATACACTTCCACTAGGAGACAGATAAGTCTTGAACAAAGGACAGGAAATTCTGAAATGGCTTCTTGAGGACCTAGCCAGTTCTCAAAACCAAAATGATTGACAAGATCTTCCCCTCCCAAGGGGAGTGGCTACCCTTGCTGTCTGGGAACATCCAGACAGTTAGCAGTAGGCCCTCCTTGTCCAGGAAGCTATAAAAGTCTCCACATGGAACAAGCAGGTGGGATCTCACCGATGGGAAGGGCACTTCCTGGGATCAGTTTCCCTCTCAGGTCTTGATAGAGCTGGGCTGTGTAAACTGGGACCCCCCCTCAGCTTTGAGAGTATCAAGTGCTGAAGTTCCCCTAAGAGGTGATGAATCTATGTTGTTTGTGTCTTGTCTTTGTTATGTTAACTGTGTTGGTTAAGAATTGTTGATTATTGTGGGTGTGGGTTTGATAAAGTATTTTCCCTGTTTTTCAGTAAAGAACTCTGCTCTGTTGGGAGTGTGCTTTATTGTCAGCTCGAATCCGAATCTGAACCTAACTTAGCTTAATCAAAAAGGGACAGATCTAAGCTTCTTGTAAGTAAAGTTTAGATAACAATTTAAAACTGTTCTTTTGGGAAGCTGAATAACTATCTGCCTTCTGAAGTTCTTCCCAGCCCTAGGTACAAAATACCCCACCCACACAACTTGAGTTCACCTGTATTCTGCCTTATGTAACAATTGCACAAGAGCCTGACTACAACACAACCCAAGCATATATCTTAGGGCTTAGATAGAAATTCAAACCCTAAAAGTTCTCCCTCAACCCCTAAAAATGTAGAATTTAGGGAAATCATGTTTAGGTAGAAGGAAAACACTGGAGAGGCTAAAGACTATAATATTCATTAAAAATGGACGACTTTAATGTTCAAATTTCATATGAGAGAAAGTTACTAAAAACTTGTATGAAATGCTCAAATATGACATCACCAGGTCACATCAAACTCAACTGCAGCCCAGCAGTGAACAACTGTGGACACTTGGGTTTGGAGGAGATGGAGGGCACAAAACAGTATGTAATATCTATTGGGGCTCCCAATCTCTCATTGGCTCTGTTTGTTTCCCCACATTCCCCTCCTCAGGGCAGCACCCTCCATAGTGTTGTTCCCATTTGTTGCCAAGACATCATGAGGAATGCTCTTCATGTTTGGTGTTCTCTCAAGCCTTGGTTTTCTAAGTGAACAACTAGACCTTCTTCCTCGGAGCAGGGCAAAGAACTTTGGTTTGATTCAGATTCTGTACAAAGTTGGACTTTTCCACAAACTTAGCCACAGTGAAGTTTTTGTACATTGAGATTGTCATGAATTATAAAAAGTAAAAAATTTTGAACTTCAGTGTCTTCAGTTGTATCCTCCACTGTGATAGAGGTGGTAGGGGCTTGGGGCGTATTTAGTTCCAAAAGGCTTAAAGGTCTCAACAACTCCATTTAATATCTGAGACCCATCAGTATAAGTCCAGCAGGTATAGCAGAGAGGCCAATGAAAAGGCAAAGTTGTTCCTAAAACAAAGTATTGAGGAATGTAGCCAGAGGAAGCAATTGCTGAAATAAGGGATCAAATTTGGGGCAAGCTAGGTGGTGCAGTGAGTAGAGCACCGGCCCAGGAGTCAAGAGGATCTGAGTTCAAATGTGACCTCAGACACTTGACACACTTACTAGCTGTGTGACCTTGGGCAAGTCACTTAACCCCAATTGTCCTGCCTTCCCCTCCCCTAAAAAAAAGGGAACAATAAAGGATCTAATTGAAAATAATATTCCTCCCACTAAGATTATGCCAAGGGAGGTTTCGTACTTGGTCCACAAAGTTTCTTCTTGTGGTCTCTGTTTAGAAGGAACCAGTGGCACATCAGTGGTTTCCATATCTTCCTTTGGATCTTGTCTTCTTAAGAACAGGATGAACTTTATGCCTGGGGAAAGAAAGTTCCAGAAGTCATGACTTTTTCTCTAGGACTAGAGGAGACTTTTTCTTTAATTGTTAATTATTCTACTTTCAGCTAGAACACATTCGATTTCACTATCATCCAAAGTGAATGTAATTAGTCAGACTGTTACATCCCATCTGGGATTGTTTCTGAACTATGTCACTGAGAGATTGTTTTCCATTTATGCGGGGATGTAGGAAATAAGAATAGACAGGAAGATGCACTGTGGTGAATACCTACTTCACTCATTGTGCTTTTCTTTTTTTTTTTTTTTTTTTGAGGGGGAAGGCAGACTTGCTATGTCAGACTTGCTACTTAGGCCCCATCAGGCTCAGTACATAGGACCTTAGTCCTAGAATAACAAAATCCAAATTTAGATGTGGCCTTAGGCCAATCACTTAACCTCTCTCTGCCTCAATTCCTTCATCTATAAAATGGATATCATAATAGCCCTTACCTTCTGCAACTATTGTGAATGCACAAGTTTTTGAGTCATTTTTCAGTCATGTCTGACTCTTTGTGAACCCATATGGGGGTTTCTTGGTAAAGTCACTAGAGTGATTGGCCATTTTCTTCTCCAGGTCATTTTAATGGTGAAGAAACAGAGGCAAACATGGCTAAGTGACTTGCACAGGGTCACACAGATAGCAAATGTCTGAGGCTAGATTTGAACCCAGGAACATGAGTCTTCCTGACTCCAGTCTTGCCACTCTATCCACTGTGCCACCTAACAGCATGTATGTATATACACACACACACACACACACACACACACACACACACACACACACACACATACAAGACAATGTGTAAAGTACCTTTAAAAATTTCAGTAGCAATATATTTGCCAATTATTATATTTAGCATTTTCATAGACTACTAGACTTGTTAGATCTTTAAGGACTTTATTTTTTAAAGACCAATTAAAGTCCTACCTTCACACCAACCCCTGATTACATTTCTATTATCACAAATGGCCTCTAATATTATTTCCAGATATCATGACAAGCAAAAGGTTACTGCCATAGACAAGGAGACCATTTTTCCATAATGCTTTTTTCTATTCCCATAGCATCAGTATATCCTTCTATGTAGGACACTTTTTAGAGTTGGCCTGAAAACTAGGTTGCCTTGGGAGGCAGTGGGCTCCTGCCCTGTCCCGCTGCCAGCCTATACTGTAAATCTTCAAGCAGAGGCTTGATGACTACTTGTGAGAGGGAAAATTAAAGTGCAAATTCCTTTTGTGCATGAGTTGAACTAGAAGGCCATCAGGATACTTTCCGTCTCTGAAGTTCTGCTACTCCTTCACTCTCTTTGTAGGATCAGTCTTATTCCATGTCTCTAACTGGGTGTCCTTCCTCAAACAGGACACGAGATAAATGGTGCTCATATTCATACCCACCCTTTAACTTGGTTATTTCCCTTGGTGGCACTACCACCACCAGTCAATCAGGCTCATGGTCTCCAAATTATCTTAGCTCATCTTCTCTCTCAGTAACTGGTTGAACTACCTCTACCCCTCTTAACCATTGCCTGTTCTCTACTTCTACAACACCCCACCACATTTCTCTTCTATTCTAGACCAGGGACGTTGACCTCAAACGGAACTGGGCATTAAACCATATATAAGGATCCCCGGCATGGGGACACACATTGACTTCGTTACATTTCGATCTGATTTAAATCACATCGGAGACCTGTGTCCTAAAGTCAATTGTAATGCTGCCTAAATGGCCATCTTACTGTCACTCTGTTTCTGTCTTCTCATTCTTTCTTCAAACCACTGCCCAAGTTATACGTCCAATGCATTGCACTAATTATGCTATTCCGTGGCGGGATTCAAATAAAGTAACAACCAGTTCTCTGCCCTAATGACCATTTTAAGTATACAAAAAGATAGACTGAAAGGTAGTTTAATATTTCATACATTTAATACTCAAATAAGAACAATAAAAGAGGTACACAAAACTAGATTATAAGAGTTTAAAATATTAATGAAAAATATTAAATAATATCTGATAAAAAAAATGTATCCTTATGGAGCAAAAGCAGCCATGTGACCACAGCAGCCAGCATTGGAACATATGCAGAACCAAAACTCATTCTACCTGTTCTACCTCTTTTTTTCTTCTACTTCCTTGGCATCTCAAATGGGTGACAAGATAGCCCTTGAAATCTATATTTTTATTGGTTCATTATGTCCCCGCTTCCTATTGGTTTCACCTTTCAGGGAACACCAGAGTACTCAAAATATCTCGGGGGAATTTGGGGTGTAACACAAAGTGGAAACAAATGACAGCTTGTCACCCCCTGGTTGTTTGGCACTTTTTCTCTTTACGTCATATGTTTGTTTACTGAAGCAACAAAAATGAGGGAATTAAATGTAGTATTTCATTAAAAAAATAATGAGTTTTAAGAAATGAATAAATATTGGCAGCTAGGTGGCACAGTGAGTAGAGCGCAGGCCCTGGAGTCAGGATGGACCTGAGTTCAAATCTGGCCTCAGACACTTGACACACTTACTAGCTGTGTGACCTTGGGCAAGTCACTTAACCCCAATTGCCCTGCCTTGCTCCCTGCAAAAAGAAATGTAAAAAAAGAAATGAATAAATAAATATTATAATCATAGTTCCATCAATTTTTTTCACCTCTGGACGGAATGAACATTATTACAGGCGCTTAGAAAACGCTGTTGTGCAAATGAACATTAAAAAAGAGTAAAGAATGTAAATTTGTGATTTCCACATGCCACCTTAGAGAGAATCCTGATTGTAAGTGCCATTCAAAGAACTGGTTCACAGAACTCAACAAAAAAATAGGTATCAGTTCTGCTGAACCAGTGCAAATAGGCTGAATCCCACCACTGATGCTATTCCTCCATTCAGAAACCACAAGAGGCTTCCTCTTCTACTTTCTTTTACTGGCTAATTTGTGAACATGGCACTCAAGGCCTTCCACAATCTGCTTCTTTTCATTCCTCTACAATCTACCTTTCGCGTCCTTTTTTGAATATTCTACATTTTAGCTAATGTATCTTACCTTGACCTGTATTTTTTTCTTTATTTCTTCATTTAATATTTTTTTTAGTTTTCAACACTGATTTCCACAAGATTTTGAGTTGCAAATTTTCTCCCCATTTCTGCCCTCCCCCCATCCCAAGGTGGCATATATTCTGATTACCCCTTTCTCCAGTCTGCCCTCCCTTCTGTCACCCCACTCCTCATCCCCTTATCCCCTTTCCCCTTACTTTCTCATAAGACAAGATAGATTTCTGTACCCCATTGCTTGAATATCTTATGTGTAAAAAGATTTTTTTTGAGCATTTGTTTAGAACTTTGTGTTCCAAATTTTCTCCCTTCTCCACTCTCCACCCACCTTCCTTGAGAAGGCAAGCAATTCAATATAGGCCACACGTGTATCATTATGCAAAATACTTAAATAACAGTCATGTTGTAAATGACTAACTATATTTCCCTCCATCCTATCCTGTCCCTCTTTATTCAATTTTATCCCCTTGACCCTGTCCCTTTTCAAAAGTGTTCCCTTTGATTACCTTCTTCCCCGCTGTGCCCTCCCTTCTATCATCCCATCTCTATTATCCCCTTCCCTCCCCTACTTTCCTGTAGGGTAATTTACCCAACTGAGTGTGGATGTTATTCCCTTCTTAAGTCAACTCTGATGAGACCAAGATTCATTCATTCTCTTTTACCTGCCCCTCTTCCCTTCCAAAAGAACTGCTTTTTCTTCCACTTTTATGTGAGATAATTTACCCCATTCTATCTCTCCCTTTCTCCCTCTCTCAATATATTCCTCTATCATCCCTTAATTTTATTTATTTATTTATTTATTTTTAGATATCATCCCTTCATATTCAACTTACCTTGGGCCATTTGTGTCTATATATATATATATATATATATATATATATATATATATATATATGTATGTTTCCTTCAACTACCCTTATACTTAGAAAGGTTTCATGAGTTACAAATATTATCTTTCCATGAATGTAACCAAAAGTTCAACTTTAGTAAGTCCCTTATGATTTTTCTTTGCTGTTTATATTTTCATGCTTCTCTTGATTCTTATGTTTGAAAGTCAAATTTTCTATTCAGCTCCAGTCTTTTCTTTTTCAAGAATGCTCGGGGGGAGGAGCCAAGATGGCAGCTGGAAAACAGGAACTAGCTTAAGCTCTCCCCCAAATCCCTCCAAACACCTATAAAAGATGGCTCTGAACAAATTCTAGAGCTGCAGAACCCATGAAATAGCAGAGGTAAGCAGGGCTGCAGCCCAGGAAAGCCTAGATGGTTGCTGTGAAGGGTCTATTGCATGGAGCTGGGAGCAGAGTGGAGCACAGACCAGCATGGGCCACACCAGGACCAACCAGACTGGGATCCTGGAGGAACAGGCAGTAGGGCCTCTGTCAAAGACAACAGAGAAGGCTAGTAGTAGAAAAACTGCTAAATCTGAGTGAAAGGAGTGCATGATTGGCCCTAGCCCTGGGGATGTGGAAGTGGTGCAGCTCTGGGGCTGCTTCCAGAGCCCCAGCTGCAGTTTCTTCCAGCCCACCCTGTGGGAGGAATTAAGTGGTGGATCAGAGCAGGAATGTAGAGCCTATTTGGATCTGGGTTGAAGTCTGGGTTGGCAGTTCTTGGGGGAGGAGGAGCACCAGTGTGACAGAATTTGCTGTGTAGAAGTAGCTCTGAAAACAGCAGCACAGCCCCTAAAGCTTGGGACAAAGTACTCTCTACAGGCAGTCATAGCCTGATAAAAAGGTCAAGGGTCAAGTGGTTGGCTGGGAACATGAACAGGAAGCAAAAACAGACTCAGATACAAATTCAAACTTTGGAATCATTTTGGTGAAAAGAAGAACAAAACAACCAGAAGAAGTCAACAAAGTCAAAGAGGCCACATCAAAAACTGACAAGAAAAATATTAATTGGTCACAGGCCATGGAAGAGCTCAAAAAGGATTTGGAAAAGAAAGTTAGAGAAGTAGAGGAAAAATTGGGAAGAGAAATGAGAGTGATACGAGAAAACCATGAAAAACAAGTCAATGACTTGCTAAAGGAGACCCAAAAAATACTGAAGAAAATAACACTTTAAAAAATAGACTAATTCAAATTGCAAAAGAGCCCCAAAAAGCCAATGAGGAGAAGAATGCTTTGAAAGGCAGAGTTGGCCAGATGGAAAAGAAGGTCCAAAAGACCACTGAAGAAAATAGCACCTTAAAAATTAGATTGGAGCAAGTGGAAGCTAGTGACTTTATGAGAAATCAAGATATTATCAAACAGAATCAAAGGAGTGAAAAATGGAAGACAGTGTGAAATATCTCATTGGAAAAGACACTGACCTGGAAAATAGATCCAGGAGAGATAATTTAAAAATTATTGGACTACCTGAAAGCCATGATCAAAAAAAGAGCCTAGACATCATCTTTCAAGAAAATATCAAGGAAAATTACCCTGATATTCTAGAGCCACGGGGTAAAATAGAAATTGAAAGAATACACCAATCGCCTCTTGAAAAAGATTCCAAAAAGAAAACTCCAAGGAATATTGTTGCCAATTTCCAGAGCTCCCAGATCAAGGAGAAAATACTGCAAGCAGCCAGAAAGAAACAATTCCAGTATTGTGGAAACACAATCAGGATAACACAAGATCTAGCAGCTTCTACATGAAGGGCTTGGAATATGATATTCCAGAGGTCAGTGGAGCTAGGATTAAAACCAAGAATCACCTACCCAGCAAAACTGAGTATAATGTTCCAAGGCAAAATATGGATTTTCAATAAAATAGAGGACTTTCAAGATTTCTCAGTGAAAAGACCAGAGCTGAATAGAAAATTTGACTTTCAAACACAAGAATCAAGAGAAGCATGAAAAGGCTCGGGGTGAGTTCAATATGAAGGGATGATATCTAAAAAAATAAAATTAAATTAAGGGATGAGAGAGGAATATATTGAGAGAAGGAGAAAGGGAGGGATAGAATGAGGTAAATTTTCTCACATAAAAGTGGCAAGAAAAAGCCAGTCATTGGAAGGGAAGAGGGGGCAGGTGAGGGGGGGAATGAGTGAATCTTGCTTTCATCGGATTTAACTTGAGGAGGGAATAACATACACACTCAATTGGGTATCTTACCCCATAAGAAAGTGGGGGAATGGGATATGAAAGGGGGATGACAGAAGGGAGGGCAGACAGGGGGAGGAAGTAATCAAAAGCAAACACTTTTGAAAAGGGACAGGGTCAAGGGAGAAAACTGAATAAAGGGGGACAGGATAGGATGGAGGGAAATATAGTTAGTCTTTCACAACATGACTATTTATGGGAGTGTTTTGCATAATGATACATGTATGGCCTATGTTGAATTGCTTGCCTTCTTAGGGACAGTGAGTGGGGAGGGAAGAGGGGAGAGAATTTGAAACTCAAAGTTTTAAAAGTAGATGCTCAAAAAACAGTTGTTTTTGCATGCAACTGGGAAATAAGATGTACAGGCAATGGGGCATAAACATCTATCTTGCCCTACAAGAAAGTAAGGGGAAAAGGGATGGAGAGGGAGGGGGAGGGGGGTGACAGAAAGGAGGGCTGACTGGGGAATGGGGCAATCAGAATACATGCCATCTTGGAGTGGGGGGAGGGTAGAAATGGGAAGAAATTTTGTAACACAAAATCTTGTGGAAATCAATGCTGAAAACTAAAAAATATTAAATAACAAAGTATGGAATTCAAAAAAAAGAATGGTTGAAAGTCGTCTACGTTACTGAAATTCCATATTTTGTCCTGGAGTATTATACTCAGTTTTGATAGGTAAGTGATTCTTGATTTCAATCCCAACTCCTTTGACCTCTGGAATATCATATTCCAAGCCCTTCCATCCCTTAATGTAGAAGCTGCTAGATCTCGTGTTATCTTGATTGTTTTTCCACAATACTAGAATTGTTTCTTTCTCACTGCTTGCAATATTTTCTCCTTAACCTGGGAACTCTGGAATTTGGCTATAATATTCCTTGGAGTTTTCTTCTTGGGATCTTTTTCAAGAGGTGATTGGTGTATTATTTCCATTTCTATTTTACCCTCTGGTTCTAGAATATCAGGGCAGTTTTCCATGATATTTTCTTGAAAGATGATGTCTAGGCTCTTTTTTTGATCACAGCTTTCAGGTAGTCCAATAATTTTTAAGTTATCTCTCCTGGATCTGTTCTCCAGGTCAGTGTCTTTTCCAATGAGATATTTCACATTGTCTTCCATTTTTTCATTCCTTTGGTTCTGTTTGATAATATCTTGATTTCTCATAAAGTCACTAGCTTCCACTTGCTCCAATCTAATTTTTAAGCTAGTATTTTCTTCAGTGATCTTTTGGACCTTCTTTTCCATTTGGCTAATTCTGCCTTTTAAGGCATTCTTCTCCTCATTGGCTTTTTGGAGCTCTTTTGCAATTTGAATTAGTCTATTTTTTAAGGTGTTATTTTCTTCAGTATTTTTTGGGTCTCCTTTAGCAAGTCATTGACTTGTTTTTCATGGTTTTCTTGCATCACTCTCATTTCT
>JAQQSZ010018467.1:0-10570 GCA_028646595.1 Phalanger gymnotis | reverse complement strand
GAAGGAAGGAAGGAAGGAAGGAAGGAAGGAAGGAAGGAAGGAAGGAAGGAAGGAAGGAAGGAAGAAAGGTGGGACCTTTTTACTGTTTTCTCTTTTAGCACTTATTTAATCAAGTGCCCTTGGCCTTTGTTTCTTTAATTAAATCAGGAGTTTTTGATGACCTCCTTGCCTCAAGGGAAAGCCTAGACCACTTGGGTTTAAGACTCATGTTTGTGACACTTCTAGGTCACGTGAGTTAGTCAAATGTGCGATTCACCTTTGACCCTGAACAAGATATATAAACCCAGAGGTTGTGTTCTCCCTTGGGGCTCTCAGCCATTGGAAGAGTGACGTGGGACTCTGGGAAGCTGCTCTAAGAGCCTCCTGGCTTGTGAACCCAGATGTTGATGCTTTCCTGGTAACTATGAGTTGTGATTTGGTCTGTTTCTAATACATGTTTGTAATTTATTTGCATTTGCTCTGAAGTTCAGGTTGCTGCCTTTTCCTTCTGAACTAAGTGAATGATATTTGTATGCTGGATTAAAGCAAGATTGTTAACCCCTTAACATTGCTGTCCTTAGTAAAGCAGATCAAAAAACCATTGCTGGTAGCTCTTGTTGTTGGGCTTGTGTTGATTTTCATCCCTGCAACAGCTGCTAGCTAGATTGTTGCAACAAGAGGTAAGGAAGGAAGGAAGGAAGGAAGGAAGGAAGGAAGGAAGGAAGGAAGGAAGGAAGGAAGGAAGGAAGGAAGGAAGGAAGGAAGGAAGAAATAGAAGGTTTCATGCATTAAACTGAAGACTCAAAGCTTTTAATAGTAACACAAAGGGTCATAATATGCAAACACATCTCCTTAACTATTACTTTATATCACTCCTGTCTTTCTCAGCAAAACTCTCAGAAAAAAAAATTTAATACATTGGCAGACCTTGATTCCTTTCCTGTCAATCACTCCTAAATCCTTTGTAATCTGCCTCCTGACTTATTACTCAAATGAAATTACTCTCTCCAAGATACCAATAATCTATTAATTGCAAATCAAATGGTCTTTTCTCAGTTCTAATTCTTCTCAATTCATCGTCTATACCACATTCATCTATCTACCTGTGGATGTTCCATAACATTCTGTCCTGAGCTCTCTTCTTTTCCTCCTTTACATTCTCTCTTTGTTGGTACTCTCATCAACTCTTGCTGGTTTAATTGGCATCTCTAAATAGATGACTTCAAGATCTGTATATACAGCCCCAATCTCTCTCCTTGAATTTCAGTCCCATATCAATAATTGCCAGCTATACATTTTTTTCTTTGTTTGTTTTGGTTTTGGTTTTCTTTTAGCGGGGCAGGGCAATTGGGGTTAAATGAGGGTTAAATTGGGGTTAAATGCCCAAGGTCACACTGCTAGTACATGTGTCAAACGCCTGAGTCCGGATTTGAACTTAGGAACTCCTGACTCCAGGGATGGTGCTCTACTCACTGTGCCACCTAACTGCCCCATAGCTAGACATTTTAATAGGATGTTCTAGACACATCTCAGACTCAATGAGTGCTAAAATAGAATTCATTATCTTTTCACAAAACTTGCTCCTTGGGGGCAGAGTAGAATCAGGGACCTGCTTGAGCTCTCCCCCCTCAAAACACCTGTAAAAATGACTCTAAACAAATTCTAGAGCAGCAGAAGCCACAAAATAATGGAGTGAAACAGATTTCTAGCCCAAGACAATCTGGAAGACCAACATGAATGATCTATCACACAGGACTCAGAGAGGAGCACAGCCCAGTGTGGGCTGCATAGACACAGACACACAGGAACAGGCCTCAGGGAACTGAATTACTGGCAGTTGTGATGGTTTCCAGACTTCTCAACCCACAAATGCCTAAGACAGCTTCAAAGGTCAATGGGAAAGCTCTCTTGTGTGGGTTAGAGAGGAGCATGGTCCAGCCACAGTCACAGCCTCAGGGCATTGACAGCTGCTGCCACAGCAGTGGCTGCTTCTAGAAGCTCTTGGCCTACAGACTGTGGGGGAAAAATAGCTGACCTAGGTTGTAGTCCTGGGTGGCAGTCTTGGGGTGAGGAGGAGTGCTGGTGGTGGCTGTGGAGAAGGAATCCTCCTGGCAGTTCCAGGGCAGAAAAGAGTGCTTGTGCTTGCTCACAGACCAGAGCACAGGCCAGGAGAGTAAACACCTCTCCTTTGATCATACCATTTTGGAAGAACTGTGAATATGCAGGTCCCTAGAGATATCTCTGAAAACAGCCACACAAAACCCCTGAAACTTGGGGCAGTGCACCCTCCACTTAACAAAGAGCTCAAAAGTCAAGTAATTAGCTGGGAAAATGAGGAAACTGGAAAAATAAGATTCTAGAAGTTTACTTTATTGGTGAAAAGGTATTTTCTTATGTCCTTGGTGACAAGGAAGATGAAAGCACACAAACAGAAGAAGATCAAAGCATAAAACAGGATGAAGACAGCAAAGTCAAGGCTCCTACATCCAAAGCCTCCAAGAAAAAATGTGAAATGGACTCAGGTCATGGAAGAATACAAAGAGGATTTTGAAAATAAAGTAAGAGAAGTAGAGGAAAAATTGGGAAGAGAAATGAGAGCGATGCAAGAAAAATCATGAAAAATGAGTCAACAGCTTGCTAAAGAAGACCCAAAAATGCTGAAGAAAATAACATCTTTAAAAATAGACTAACCCAAATGGCAAAAGAGGTCCAAAAAGACAATAAGAAGAAGAATGCCTTAACAAACAGAATTGGCCAAATGGAAAAGGAGGTCCAAAATCACACTGAAGAAAATAATTTCTTAAGAATTAGAATGGAGCAAATGGAAGCCAATGACTTTATGAGAAATCAAGAAATTATAAAACAAAACCAAAGATGGAAAAAGTAGAAGACTATATGAAATATCTCATTGGAAAAATAAATGACCCGGAAAACAGATCCAGGAGAGATGATTTAAAAATTATTGGTCAACCGGAAAACAATACTCAAAAAAAGAGCCTAGACATCATCTTTCAAGAAATTATCAAGGAAAACTGCCTTGATATTCTAGAACCAGAGGGTAAAATAGAAATGGAAAGAATCCACCCATCACCTCCTGAAAGAGATACCAAAAGGAAAACTCCTGGGAATATTGGAGCTAAATTCCAGAGTTCCCAGGTCAAGGTGAAAGTATTACAAGCAGTCAGAAAGAAACAATTCAAGTATCATGGAAACACAATCAGGATAACACAAGATTCAGCAGTTTCTACACTAAGCAATCAGAGGGCTTGGAATATGATCTTCCAGAGGTCAAAGGAGGTAGGATTAAAACCAAGAATCACCTACCCAGCAAAACTGAGTATAATACTTCAGAGGAAAAAATGGAATTTCAATGAAATAGAGGACTCCAAAGCATTCTTGTTGAAAAGCCCAGAGCTGAATAGAAAATTTGACTTTCAAATACAAGAATCAAGAGAAACATGAAAAGATAAACAGGAAAGAGAAGCCGTAAGGGACTTATCAAAGTTGAACTATTTACATTGCTACGTGGAAGGATGATATTTATAACTCATGAGACCTTTCTCAGTATTAGGGTAGTTAGAGGGAATACATGCATACATACATACTTACATACACACATACACATAATACATATATATATATGCACATATATATGTATGTATGCGTATGTGTATATGTGTATGTGTGTGCAGGGAGGAAGTGGACAAGAAAGGGGGGATGCTGGAAGGGACGCCATATTGGGGGAAGGGATAATCAGAAGCAAACACTTGTTGTTACAACAGGCAAACCAAAGATCCATTAGATATCCTGTTGGCAGTCATAGTCAGCAGCAGAGTACACTAAAGTTGTAGTAACCAATGCTAGGAAAACTACAAAGTGCCTTTTGAAGGCTGATCATCCTAAAGCAGTATCAGCTTCAGAGGTTACATCTGCTAGTGATACAGAGAAGCTTCAGCTGGGGGCACTAGAAACATACTGATCCTTGGAGCCCAGAATAACCACAACTAAGAACTTCATGAGGATTTCAAAGGGATAAAAGAAGTCCCTGTGCTAAGATTTATTCCCTTACTCCATGGGTATACCTTATATGTTGGTCCCCTTTGGATCTTCCAGCAGTGTTTACAATGGTCACTAATGGAGATATTTCATCCTACTCTAACCAACTTTTACCCTAAAGTGAGGTGCATCAGTTGGATCTTTAGAAACATTTACCTGCCCCAACATCTCAGAGTTCCCCCTAGAATTTTGAAAGAGCAGTAGTCAGCTACCATGTTAGGACTCAACTTTCTACTTCGAGTGGGCATTGGGAGAATGGCCTCAAAAGGGGTCCTAGATATAAATAAGTTAGAACTGGGAACAGGTGGCAAAATTAGATATTATCTTTTGAGCCCAGGGATATCTTGGGATACTAACAAAAATTATATCATAAAATTAATTGTAAAATTGAAAAAAAATAGTTCCTCTTTGACCCCACCAGTTTTGGCTACCTTGTTTTTAAGCAATGGTATAAAAGCTCAACCAAGCTGGTAAGACTAGCTTAATGTATATTTTACATTTCTTAAAATAGAGGTATGTCCTGAAAACAAGAAGAATAGGACATTAGCAATCTAAATATTGGCTAAACATATAATTTGCCCAAATCACATTTTTAGAGGATTTACAAGAAGTAAAAATCACTTAAGAAACATTTTGAACTAAATTGGGACAAAGGGCTATCAATTCTAATAGTTTCTAAATTCAAGGCAGAAATTCAAAATAGAAGGCATTGATACTTCACTTTGGGACTGTAAAGTACAGGCATGATTTTCTTTTGTTTGGTTTTGTATAATTGAGAGGGAATTTAAAGGGAAACTATCTTGAGCATCTTATTTGAAAATTTTCTAATTTTTCTACTTGGAAGATGTGACTCTGAACTTAATAGATGATCAGAGATTAGAAAAATAGCCAAAAGTAGTCATGGGAGGTTGTCGGTGATATTGTTTGTACACAAGAATACACAGCTCCCAAATGATTAACTAATCTGAGCTTGCTTGGGTCCCTCATATTGCCATCAGGAAAGAAAGTAAGTGTAGTCCATGTAGAAGGCTCTGTGTATGGGTCCTCTAAATGGATCACATCCCATTTTAGCAGTCTGATGAACAAGAATCCCTTCCTACATTACTCATTCTCCTGAAGCAATTTCATTCCTTATTTGGTTATGCAATTAACTGGAATGAAAGCCAGTGTTATGCCTTGAAAACAAAACTAAATTAAATGGTAATGCAGTAATCCATCAATTACAGTGGGGCAGCTGATGGCTTTAAATGGCTCAGTATGAAAATATCTTGTTGGATTAATAATATATTTAATGCTATGTACTCACGATTACAGCAGGGAATAAAACATTGTTTTAGTTAATCTCTCATTGTCACTACCCAGAATTTTTTATAATCAAAATGATCATTCTTCACCAGTCCATAAGGCATAGGTAATGCCATTAGAAAGTCACCTTTTAAAAATATCCTATGGTTAGGGAACACAGCAACACTAAATGGGGTTGGGGGAGATGAAAGCTTGTTAAAGTCAATGGTATTTACACACACACACACACACACACACACACACATACACAAAACCTAATGACAGAATATATTCCTAGATTAATGTTCTTAGGATCTTAAATTTAGAACCAAAAGAGGACTCACACTCTTGTCTTTCATTATATTTCTTATTTTCTAACTGTAACTTGCTATAGAATTATTTTTATAAAAATTATAATATCTACAGTACATCATGCCAGCTTGGTGCGGTGTTAGCACCTTCTCCTCTTGAGTGTAGCTCTGCCAGCTAGAGACAGATATTAACTCATCCAAAGATAGTAAATGTGCTGTCCTACAGTGTTTCTTAAATTTCCTACAACTTTAATACTAGAACACAACACAATAATAATTCTCTAAGGAACTGCTGAGCTGAAGCAGAGGAGCAAATTTCTCGGGTAATACATGATATATGTAGGTTGTCAAGGCCCTAAGGTGTCTTCCTTTGAAATATCTCTAGATCAGAACATTCAACACTTAAGGCAATGTTTTATTAGTCATGTTACATTTCCACAAAATTCAAATGTGGATACATCCAATTCGAAGTCATACGTTTTGTTCCATATTTGGAATCCTTTTTGTTGTTTTCTGAGGAATTGCTGTGCTTATGAAATACATAGAAGGACCTAAATGTACTTACTGTGTAATGGAAAAAGATAAGTTGAGTTACCCCCTCCCCACTCTCAATAAATATAGGAAGGTGGGAGAATCTGGGAGGAATTTGCTTAATTCCTAAAACCATACCCAGTCAGCATACCTGAATGTTTTCAACCACAGGAAGAGATACTCTACGAATACGATGGTAATATTTTCTTCCAGTGAACTCCAAGTAAGGGTCACTTATAGCAACGTGAAAGGGATGTTTTTTTCTCCCTAATTGAAGAACAACAAAGCAGGAAGGGAGACATAAGAAAAATAACTGCTTTGGAAAGGAAGCTAAAATGATTTTATTGAACCAGCTACCTGCTGTACGAAGCAATAACAATCAGTCACAGCACCACACATTATTACTACTAAACACTCATCTTCAGATTCCTCACATTTCATCTATCAGTATCTCAGAGCCTCATTATTCACGTTGTTTCTCAATATAACCGTCTTCTGTTGTAACACCGCCATTTGACTTTCCTTGTTTGCAGTTCCCTGCCGTTAAAGTCAGCTAAGAGTGGCAGCAATTGGAGTTGTCTAAAAATAACTCATAATTTATTAAAGGATAATAAGAATGATGTGGAAGATGATAACATTAACATTTCTTCTCCTCTGTCAGGATTAAAAATGCTCTCAGTCAGGTGTATATTAGTGTTTCTACCTTCGGTAGAGAACACCACCAAATACCATCATAGAGAATAGAGGAAAATAGAGGATAAAGGAAAACGAGTCTCTCCAATTTCTCTGTTCAAATAGTCTACAATACTTTCTTTCTCAAACTCCTACTTACAAAAACACTTAGGAGTTCAAAGGTGGAGCCAAGAATAAGAGAGGAACTTTATGTGACATCAGACTTGACATAGTATTGCTATTTATTGACTCTAACATTCATAAATTGGGGAAATATAGAAGTGATAAAGCTCCCTATCACTGTCAGTATTTATAGTGTTGACATATGAGGGACTGGTAACACTTGGGACATGCCCAATTCACAATAGTTGATTGACAAAAGGCTGTCTACTCTGAAATCAATACAATAAACAATTACTGAAGAAGTTCCTTCCTCACTGGCTATTATTTCAAAGATATCCGTTTGCCTTGGGGCAAATAACCCAGCCTCAGCTTATTTCCAAGAACTTATGCATTTAACCTTGAATTCCCTGTAATAGTATTGGCATATTGTATTATCATTGTACATCTAAGTGGTGACCTTCCTCACTGTGCCCTCTATAGAAGTCTATATGGCCTGCCTGGGGTATGGGAACAATCACTGGCCTGGATAGGCTTGTTCCCTCTTTAAACCTGGGAGTGTGCAGTTATTTTATGTACCCGAGAAAGAAGGCCAACATAGCTCTCCAAATCACTAAGGCAGAGAAAATAATCTATCCTATTTTATTATTAGAGATATCATCTCCATAGTTGGTCAGTAATAGGATTTGTTCTACTTGCTAATACATAAATTGAAACCCCACCTTATCTAGAAAGCTTGCATTCCCAGTATGTAGGTATGATACCTGCCACCTCTGTGCCTTTTTGTATAGGTGGTACCTCACATCTGGAATGCCCTTCCTCCTCGTCTCCTCCTTGTAGAATCCTTCGAAGCACAGTTCAGGTACTGCCTTCTAGATAATAACAGTAACATCAGCAGCAGCAACAACTGTGTGTGCTTATACACATACACATATACACATACACACATATATGCATATCACTATATAAGTGCTTTTCAATTATCCTACCATTTGGTCTTCACAACAACCCTGGGTGACAGGTGCAATTTTTATGTGGATTTTACAGATGAGAAAACTGAGACAAATAGCTGTTAAGTGGCATGTACAAGGTCACAGAGCGAATAAGTGTCTAAGGCTGGATTTGAGCTCCAATCTTCCTGACTCCAGGCCTGGTCTTCTCCACTTAGATAAGAACTTTCCCGACACCTACCCTACCGCGTGTTAACATCATCTCTCTGGAAAATATTTTCTATTATTTCATATATAGTTTGCTTTTACTTATCTGTAAACAAGTAATTCCTCCTATAAATGTAAACTCTGTGAGGGCAAGGCTTGTTTCATTCATATCTTTGTATCTCTAACCCCTAGTACAATGACTTCCATATGTTCCAGTGGAATATATGAAATAGTCCATATTCCAGTGCCTTCATAATAAATGTTTGCTGAATTTAGTTTAACAGAGAAGGAAGTGGGAAAGGGAGGCCAAGGTGCTTTCCTACTCCAACTCCCACCTCCTTTACCTCAACCCCAACAACATCCTCTCAGAGGCTTGGTTGGAACTCCTTCTACCAGTCACTAGGCTGATATTGGAACAATGGGCTCTGAAATGACTTTCCATTTTATAGGAGACCTATCACACATACCGTGATAGGTCATCCATTAGTTTAATATCTTTTATTGATTCATTTAATAGAAGTATTCTCACCTTATAAAAATATAAGCACCAGAGTATTTTTTTAGCTAATTTAAGTGGGGTGGAGTGATTAATTGATTGACTAAATTGACCCTCACTCTTACACATCATATTTGTCATTCCATATGCTACAATAATATTCCTTTATATTCAAATACAGTCATTTGTCCAGCCATTCTCTAATCAATAGGTATCCATTTTGTTCCTGGTCCATTGCTACAACAACAACAAAAATACTACCGTAAATATTTTTTCATTTCTGGGATCTTTGTCTCATATAATTAGAGTATGAGAGGATTTAAATTTAGAATTTAGGGATTAACTCATTTAACCATTCATTTTTCACATGAAGAAAGAAAAAAGAATTCATTCTTGTCCATCACCCTTCAGTTCTTTCCCTTTCTTCTTACCCCATCCTATGACCCTGTAATTTAACCTCTGTTTGCCTCAGTTTCCTCAATTGTAAACTGGCAATAATAACAGCACCTCTCTCCCAGGGTTGTTGTGAGGATTAAATGAGTCAATGTTTGTTAAGTGCTTAGCACAGTGCCTGTCACGTAGTAGACAGTATTCTCTCTCTTTCCTTCCCATTCGCTGGATCCACATTTTCCATGAAGGTCACATACTTTAGCAGTTAATTATATGTGATCTTGGCTGTTCATAGTATGTTAGCTATGTTTCTTCAATTAAACTTCTGTAAGTCAAGGTCAATGCCTTGGATTTATTCTTCATTCCCTCATAGCACTTACACAAAGCTGAGCACTAGCCAAGAACTTAATAAATTCTTGATGCACTTAGAAAAGCACTAAATGAAAGTCAGAGGATGTGGAATAAAGCCCCAGCTCTTTCATTTATGTGGTCTTGACGAATTACTTCACCTCTCTGAGCATCAGTTTCCTCATCTGTAAAAATCATAAGAATACTGGTAGTAGGATATATCATAGCCTCAGAGTAAGGAAGACCTGAATTCAAGCCCTGCCTCTGACAAATGGTGGTCATGTGACCTGGGCAAATCACTTACCTCTCACTTCCCTCAGAAAACTGTCCAGAACTATATATTACACAGCAATTGCCACTCTGCATTGTGGAGTGTCTTTCCTGATTGGGAGCTGTAAGGCAGTTAGATGGAAAATGAATCAAACACTGGATTTGAAGTAAAGAAAGTCTTATTTCAAATCCTGCCTCAAATGCTTACTATTTGAGTCTGGGCAAGTCAAATAACCTCTCTCAGGCTCAGTTTCCTCATCTGTCTTCACAGGGTTTTTGTGAAGGTCAAATTAGATAACAAGTATAGTGCTTTGCAAACACTGAAGTGATTTATAAATCCTAGCCACTATAGATATGAAATTAAGTGTCTGGTAAAAATAAAAAAGGAAAATAATACTTTCACTACCAACCTCACTGAGCTATTCTGAGGAAAATACTTTGAAAAGAAACATTAGAAAAATCTAATTGCTGTGATTGTAATCTGGCTTCCACCCAATCCTAGACTAGTCCCCCAAAGGACATCCCTGTGACCCTGATCACTTAAGTATAAGGGAATGTGACTCCTGATTTGCTGAGAAAATTCCGAGTGCATACTCCATACCTATGTAAGTGAACTGGTTTAAGAGACACAGAGGGCAAGAGTAGATGTTTAGCAACTGGATTTCTGCGTGAGTGGGGGAAATAAACACACAGCACATTTGTAAGTGTGATCTGAGTTATCCAACTAGCTGGGTTCCCTCTCAGGCAGTTCAGTGTATTCACAGGTTGTATTTGTCCTTCATGTTTGAAGACGACCATGGCATCAGGGAAATGATGACAGGACTTGCAGTTAACTTTGATTTGAATGAGGGGGCGCTGTGCAAGGGCACCAGCCTCACTTTTCTCCTCCAGAGCCATCTGGGTCCACTGGCCTGATATTCATCAGGATGACTGAAGATGACTCAGGATGGAAGGGA
>JAQQSZ010018466.1:0-10570 GCA_028646595.1 Phalanger gymnotis | reverse complement strand
TTTTTTTTCCTAAGCATAACATATTTTGCGTTGAGTAAAACGGACCATTTAGAAAATTTTTCCCCTTTGTATCTCTCCCCCAGATATTGTACCTTAGCAGTCTTTTCTTGGAGGTTTTGCTTATTAAACTAGCATGGTGAAAGTTTTCTTAGTTTTTACTAAGGACTAGTCCTGTCCTGGACTCAAATTCTTTTTTGCCTGAGAGGTCTTAGCAGGAATACTTGACAAGGTAGTTGCAAGGTCTTGAGCCAAAACACAAGTTATGAGATCTGATGCAAGTTGAGTAATGTAACAAGACAGGTAAGAATACCTTCACAAAGGACCTTTGTACTCTGGCTATCAACCCATGACAATTGTCATTGCAAAGTACAATCCTCTTCTTTCACTCGAAGGTCTATCACTGACAGGATTAATATTTTTGATTTTAAAATCCCAAGGTGTTATGGCAAAAGCCTACTATTTGTCTCTTTGTGAACATGAAGAAGGGATGTCCACAGCCTCTTATAGAAAAAGCTGTGGATTTTTTTTTTCTCCTCAGAATTGGGATTTCTGTTATACCTATAACTTAATAAACAGGTTCAAATTAATTCAATATGATGAAACCCCTTTGAGACAATGACTGTGTCTGAATGTGGCCCAATTGGATTAGACCATAAAATTTGTCCCGTCCAACTTGCATTAAAAGCACAAGATGTACTATGCAAGGTTTTCTCTTGAATCTTTGATTGCTTTGAGGCTTTGAAATCTTAAGAGAAGGTAATTTATGAAGGTCTCAAAATAGCTCCTTAGGCATGTTTCCAAACAAGCGTAAAATAATATAGAGGGGATTTTCTCTCCTGACAAAATGTTAATGAGTTAAAAAGAAGTCAGTCTTGAAAGGAGTGTGTGATTCCTCTATGACCAGCAATAGAGGGAAATAGATCATCTTCTAAGAACATTATTTTTCAATGTCCCTGACCTCAACTGGTATTTATCGGTCATACACATATTTCCTAAATTATGAAGAAGTATAATTTATTTTTAAAATATGCTCATCATCAAACATATCTCCAAATCTAATCTTTTACTTACTTTAAACTAGACTCACTCTTTTTAATTTTTTTTTAATTTTTAGACAAATACTAAAACTTTAATATATAATAAGAAAAGAAAAGGAAACATAAAATTGAATATTAAACTTAAATTTAAAAGAAAAAAGAAAAAAAACCATGTCATATACACAATAGAACATAAGAGAGGATTCAGAAAATATAGCAATAATTTATCATTTCAAGAAAGCCCACACATTAAATACTGTACGTTATGTTGAAAGCTCTCCATCTTTTCTTTGCTTCCTTGTAGGTTTTGTTTTGTTCTCTGCTGTATACTTTTTACTTTGTTCTTTCTTCCCCCTTCCTCCCCACTACCTGTCACCCAAAGGCTACAATTGAGCATGGATATATTTACATATAGGAATTGATTTATACATAGACACACACACATATACATACATACATACATACACATATACACACATATATACATACATACACATATACATTCCCACATATATACATATATATATATATAAACATATACTTTCTACTTCTAATCTTGCTTTTATGTTTGTACATATTTCTTTTTTTCCTCTCTCCTAACTCTTCTACTTTACTTCTACACGCTACCTTGGTTTTCTGTGACTTAACCTACCCTGACTCTAGCAATCCCCCTTTATCCTCCCATTCCCCTAAATCTAAAGACCATTCTATATCCACTTTTTAACCTATTCCCTCACTCTTTCCTCTAACGACGTCTTTTTTATCCTATCCCCTTAGTTTTATTTCTTTCTAAATTTAGAAGACTTTCATACTTTCCTAGATGTATATGTATTTTCTCCTCAAAAACTCATTCCCTATGAAAGTAGGTTTCCAGAACTAACAGCATCCCTCCCCCATCTAATTCCTCTGTATTGGTTCTTCCTCTCACACCTCATTTGAATAAGATACTTAGTCTTTTCTCTGCTTTTGAATGGTTTTACTTTATAAAATCATATCATACTCAGGTCTATCCTAATCTTTCTTGTAAGCTACCTAATTACTAGTAACAATCTTAGACATAGGTTTTACATTTTCCATACATAAAAAAGTAAACATTCTATCCATATTTAGTCCTTTGTAATTGGTCATTGGTATGTACCTTATATTTTTCTTGCTCGTATATATCAAATCTTCAATTGACTTCAGTTTTTTTTCAACAAAGTTCTGACAGTTTATCAAATGCCCATTTTTTTTTCCATTCAGAATTATGCTTAGCTTTTCTGGGTATGATATTTTCTGCCAGAGGCCCAGTTGTTTTGCTCTTCTATATATGGTGTTCCAAGACCTACGCTCTTTTAGTGTTGCCAATGCTAGCTCTTATGTGATTCTAATTGTGGTACCATCACATGTGAATTGTTTTTTTTTCCCTTGATGCTCTTAATATTTTGTCCTTGATCTAGGGGTTTCATAATTTAACTATAATATTTCTGTGAGTTTCCCTTGTAGGAGGATTTTTTTTTTTTACTATTTCTACTTTCCCTTCTTGTTCTAATGCTTCAGGACAATTTACTTTAATTATTTCTTGTACTATTGTAGCAAGATTTTTTTTTGATCAGAACTTTCAGGTAGTCCAATTATTTTTATGTTTTCTCCTCTTGATCTGTTCTCTAGATCCATTGTTTTTCTTATGAAATGTTTTACATTTTATTCTATTTTTTCATTATACATATTTTTGAATTTCTTTATCTCTTATAACTTCTCTGGCTTCCCCTTGACCAATTCTGATTTTCAAGGAGTCATTTTATTCTTTAAGATTCTGCATCTCCTTTTGACTTTCTTGTCATAATCTTCTTGTCTTTCTTTTATTATTCTTATTTTTCTTTTAAATTTTTCCTCTGTCTCTTTCATTTGATTTTTAAAGTCTTTTTTAAGTTCTTCAATGAATTCTTTTTGGGCAGGCGACCATTTGACATTGCTCTTTGGAGTAGAAGAGTGTTTCTTTGCTTCAGTGTCCTCCTCTGAAGATGAACCCCGGTCTTCTCTATTGCCATAGTAGCTCTTTATGGTTGGATTCTTTCTCCTTTGCCTATGCATTTATTTTTGGTAATAATTTAGTTTTATAATCACCTCTAGTCCTGGGCTATGGAGGATAGTGCCTCTGGCCTCTGATCCTTTTTAGTTCTCCCCTCTGACCCTGAATTCAAAACAAGCCCTCTAGCCTCCTGTAAATGCCCACAGTCAGCATCCCCATCCCATTGTTTCTGCACTCACCAGGTGTGTGTTGGTTCCTTCTCACCCCCCTTCTTCCTGCCCCCTCCCCAAGTTCTACACAGCACAGCTGGGTCTGACATTTCTTGTCAGCAGAGGTTCCCTAGATCTTCCCCCAGGTTAGATGCCCAATTTCGGTCACTGCCCCAGGGGTAAAAGTTCCTGTGGCTGGGACAGAAGTGGCCTCTCAAACCAACAAACCCCAGGGCTTGCAGCTTGTAGTTTCAGCAGTAGCTGCTAGTTGTTAAAGTGGACCCTAGCCTGGAGGTGTTCCCTCTTCACAGGGAGGAAATTTCTTTCTGGGATTTTTCTTCAGGTCTTCTCAGATTGTCCCAAGAGAAGCCCCTACTCTTATTTGTTTCACCGCTCTGTGTTCCCCCAGAGGTGCTATTTTATCTCTTTTGTTGAGGCAAATCTTGAGAGCTTGAAATTTTCTGACCTGCTCTGCCATCTTCCCAGAATCCTCTCCTAGACTCTTATTCTTACTCTTACTTTTCAATCTTTACTTACCCTTCCAAGCAACTGAGAAAGCTTTTTTGTAAAAAAAAAAAAAGTATAGCAAATATTCCCTAAAGCAATTGTATTACTTCTATTTTGGTACTTGGTATCAAAACTGAGGCATCAAAGCCTGATGTAATGAAGTGAAGTAAATATCAAAAATGTTATGAGTGTAGGAGAAGAAAATTTTGGTGTCTAGGGTACTATTCCAATGCCATATCCACCAGTCAGTAATGGAGTTGAGAATCTGAAATTGGTTTTTTGAAAAGCTGAGCTTTATCCACTAGACCTCGAAGGATCCTTAATTGATTTTCTGGTCATCTATTACTTTCTTACTGCTAATATCTTTAAATATCACCACCTAGGAGGAAAATTCATGTAACTTCAGATGAAGATATGAGATTCTGCAAAAAAAAATCCTTAAATTGCCACATTCATTTTTTTCATCCCATAATTTTTATGAAATCATTTTCATATGCCTTATTTCAGTTGGATGATGTGTTGTTTGCCATTAAGTGAATTTCAACCCAAATACTGGACAGTAAAATACACCACATTCTTTTTACAAAATCAGTAAAATATTTCACCATTGTAATTTCAGAATATTGACAAAAACTTGAAATAAATATAGAGAGATATTAAAATTTTATATTATGTTTAATTACATTAAATTAAGTACTTCATTTATTTTTTCAAAATAGAGACATTACTAAATCCATCATGAAGGACAAATACTCTAAGAAAGATATTTACCTCTCAATGGTGACACACTATTCCATTTTTCTATTATTATTAATGTCAACAATAATAATATTGTTAATATTGGCAACAGAAACAGAATGCAGTGGTGTAAAAACTGAACCTGTTATCAGAAGATGTGGATTCAAATTTTGGCTATGACTGTGGACAAATCACTAAAAATCTCTGCACTTCAGTTTCCTCATCTGTACAATTGGTTAAATCATGTTTTCACTACCTAGCTCACCAAACTATTGGGATAGAAATGCTTTGTGAATTGGAGAAGCAGTATAGGTAGTTTATAGATAGCTGCCCTCAGTCAAGGAGATCTGGGCTCACATCACATCACCTCTGACATGTGAGGGTTATGTGAATCTGAGAAAAGTCATGTAATATCTCAGCATGTTAGCAAACTCATTCAGTGGAAAGAATGACCTTATCGAGACTTCCCTACACTGACAAATTAGGTTTGGTCATACATACATGCATACAAACATGCATACATACACACATGTATGCATATGCTCTGAAAAACAGGCATTAAAAGTATTATTTAACTGATTTTTTTCTCTTTTTTTTTTGGAGAGGGAAAAGCAGCGCAATTGGGGTTAAGTGACTAGCCCAAGGTCACACAGCCAGTGTGTCAAGTGTCTGAGGCTGGATTTGAACTCAGATCCTCCTGACTCCAGGGCCAGTGTTCTACTCACTGCACCACCCAGCTGCACCTATGTAACTCATTTTACAGAAGAAGTAAATTACCTACCCTGTGGTTTCATTGTTATAGGGGACACTTTGCTGAGTAAACTCCCTTTACCTGTACGAGTCAGCTTTTCCTCATCAATGTTGCCTACAGCACTGAGAGATTGTACCTGAGGCACACTGCCGTCACATGTCAGGTTATTGCTGATGTTGAGTTGTTTTAGTCCTGTCTGACTCTTCATGACCTCATCTGGCATTTTCTTGGCAAAGATACTGGAATCGTTTGACATTTCCTTCTCCAGTTCATTTTATAGATGAGGAAACTGAAGCAAACAGGGTTAAGTGATTTGCCCAGGGTCACACAGCTAGTAAATGTCTGAGCTCCGAGTTAAACTTAGTTCTTCCTGACTCTAGGTTTGGCATTCCATCCACTGTGCCACTTAGCTACAGAGGCAATACTTAAATCCACATCTTCCTGGCTTCAACACTCTCTATTTTCTATCCTGGCTATTGCCTATGTGTGTACGTAAATATGCAAACATACAGCATCTATCTATCATCTATCTATCTATCTATCTATCTATCTATCTATCTATCTATCTATCTATCTATCATCTATCTCTCAATTGTCTATCATTACATATGTATGCATTTACATATGCATACATACAATATAAGAAAATAAAAGCTACTTAGGTGGTTACTATATATGGATTTAAATGAAACTTCAAATAAGATGAAATTTAGTAGTCAAGAACACATATCAGGAATTTATAACAATAGTTGATGTAATAGTGGCACGTAGTAGAATGGCTATTAGGAGAATAATAATAAGGGGATATATGTAAGACACATTGGAGATCCAGTCAAATCCATAGATATACTGATATGGATATAATTATTTATTTATGAATTTTATTTTCTGCTTGTTTGCTTATTTATTGTTTTGTTTTTATGTTCATTCATAATATAATAGATATCTTTTAAATACCTAATTTTCTACATTATTTTTAAGTTAGAAAAGCCTATTATATACATCATTTCATCATAAGAGGCAGGGTTGGGTGGTGGATTTAGCAATAGATTCGAAGGAAGGAAGATACGCACACACACACGCACATGCGCACACACATACACGTACACATTTGAACTCTGTGTCAGGCACTGTTGTAGTAATCTTCAGGAAATGGCTTTACCTGTCTAGGCCTCAGTTTCCTCATCTGTAACATAAGTGTTAGATTCAATCACCTTAAAAAGTCCTTTCCAAAGTTAAATATGTGATCCTATGATCATGCCTCGATAATCACACAAATAAATAGTCTTTGAAACTGCTGATCATTCACCATTCTTTGGTACTCTCTCTCTCTCTCTCTCTCTCTCTCTCTCTCTGTCTCTCTCTCTCTCTCTTAGCTGGACTATAAAGCATAGATACATTTTAAAAAGCTCATATTTATATAAGACTTTAAGTTTACAAAGCATTTTTATTTTGATCTTTTTAACTCTCCCAGCTAATGTATGCCTTAATACTATTATTTACTTCCTTGTTAAAATTTTGGTGTTATGGATATACTGAAATGGATGGACGGATCAGAAGTCAGTGGAAACCTAGGTTCAAACTCTGGCTCTTACACTCCATATCATGTGACCATGGGCAAGTCATTTAATCTCTCTATGCTTAACTATGCTGATCTGTAAAATGGGGGTGATAATACCTATTCTCATTGTTATTCAGTCGTGTCCACCTCTTCATGGCCCCATGGACAATAGCATGCCAATGCTGTCCAAGGGGTTTTCTTGGCAAAGAAACTAGTGGTTTGCCATTTTCTTCTCAGGTGGATTAAGGCACACAGAGGTTAAGTGACTTGCCCAGGGTCAACTGGTCATTGTCCTTTGTTCTTGAAGAGGGCTAAAATGACATCACTATGTTGGAGTCAAGGTAGTATGTGTCCAGCTGTGGCTGATTAGACCAATATCAACTTAGAAGGTCAGGCAGAAATAGTTCATATTGTGTGAGGTAGTGAGAGAATAAAGTGTGAAGACTTCACAGAGAATATGTATATATTTATTTATATCGAAAATGTTTGAGAATCAATATTTGGAGAAAAGGGAATGGGATAAATTTGAGTCTGTGGGAATCTGATTATTTAGCCTTTAGGAATGTCTTTCTCCCTCTTTAGATTTATAGATGTCACCTCAGCTGTGAATCGAATACAAGATTGTGAAAGCTTCCCTATGAATAACTCATGCAAGGCAATATTCGAATAGAGATAGTACAAATTTATTTAGGATGTGAACCTCACCAGGCCTAAGTTTTGTTTTCCTAAATCTTAATTTCCTAAATCTTAAAATTCCTAAATATTTCCATAAATCATATGATTTGGGGGAAACCAGATGATATTCCTCTCTCCCCCTCCCCTAGCCTACTCACAAACGGCCATCTTAGCATTAAAGTTTCTCTATATGGTAATTCTGTAGTTTCTGTGCTTGTATTGGGTAAAAACTTATTCCTGGTTAGACTGTTAGGCCACTCGTCTCCACAAATGGGAATGGGGGTCCAGCCTCTGGGGTGAGATTTCTTAGAATTGTTTGTATAAGGGTATATATCTCCCTGCTTGCCTTCTCCCCCTTGCCTCTCTTCACTGTTATCTCTGCCCTGATAGAGAGAGATGCCCAATTCTTGAGACTTGATCAAATAAAGCTTCTGGTTTTTTTTCTGCCTTGAGAAACCGAGACACCTCTGTTTTTTTTACTTGAGCCAGTGGTCTTTTGACCCACACAATATGAACATTGGGAGTACAGATGTCTCTAAATTTGTGCACCTTTTATTTCTTTTGACTTACTACAATTTTGTGTTTACTCATAGTGCACAGTGCCTTCTTTGATATGGGCACTATACGCTGGGCATTCCTGTGCCAGTGTCTCCTATGTCTCGCAACTGATTCCCAAATTCTTCAGAGAGACTTTGAGAGTGGCCTTGTATCACTTCTTCTGACCTCCATTTGAGTGCTTACCTTATGTGAGTTCTCGGTAAAATAGTCTTATTTTGGCATTCCAACAATGTGCTCAGCCCGTTGGAGTTGTGCTTTCTGTAGTAGAGTTTGGATGCTTGGCAGTTCAGCTTGAGAAAGGACCTCAATGTCTGGTACCTTATCTTGCCAGGTGATCTGCAAAATTTTTCTGAGATAATTCAAGTGGAAGTGATTCAGTTTCCTGGAATGGTGCTGATAGACTGTCCAGGTTTCACAGGCATACAACAATGAAGTCAGCACAATGGCTCCTTCAGTTTGTCTAATTCCTCTTTCCTTCTGAGCTGCCTGAACACTAAACTAGGTGTGATAATGTGTATATCAACCTCATCATTCATGTGTACATCCCTGGAAATTATATTGCCAAGATAAGTGCATTCAAAATTCCTCCATTAATTGTAACGTTGGTTCCAAAGATAGATGGAGAACCTCTGTTTGCTTGGTGTTGATTGTTAGACCAGAATTAGCACAAGCAGGAGAGAATTAATCCATGCTTTGTTGCATCTCAGCTTCAGAGGCTGCATTGTGTACACAATAATCCGCTAACAAAAAGTCACACACCAACTCTCCCTCCACTTTAGTCTTGGCTTGTAGTCTTTTCAAGTTAAATAATTCTCAATCAGTGTGGTAGCCGACCTTGAAGCCATTTTCATCTTCATTGAAAGCGTCTGTCAACATTGCCAAAAACATTATGCTGAAAAGCATGGCAATAAACACATAGCCCTGCTTCATTCCATTGGTGACTGGAAAAGTGCAAGAACATCATTTATTAACCAGAACCTGTGTAAGCATGCCATCACAGCTAGTAAGTGCCAGAAATCAAACTTGAATTCTGGTCTTCCTGAATCCAGGCCCTGAATCCCGAATCTATCTGTGTATAGCACTACCCATATATTATGGTACTATATTCTATAGTAATACCTACAAAACTTAGCTAACCTATATGTTGTATGAAACAAAGAGATGATTAATTTGTATTATGCCATTTTTGGTTGTTAGTACTATCTGTGATTTTTCCCTCTCTTTCATTTCCTATATCAGTCAGTCAAGACATATTAATTAAGGACTTATTATGTGTCTGGGTCTGTGCTCAGATCTAGGGATAAAAACAAGCAAAAGACAATATCTGCCCTCAAGGAGTTAACAGTCTAATGAGGGAAAATAATATGGAAACAAAGATGAAAAAGGAGAAGAAAGGAGAAGGGAAAGAGGGTCCCTGATAATGAAATCCTCATGAGAAATTATGAGATGGATGCCTGGGGTGTCTTTAAATGGAGGAGTAGCTCTCCAATATCCACCCTACACTCTTCTCAGTCAAAGGGAGAGAAGGACCCAGGGCCATGGGTTACCACAGAGGTGTGAGTTTCAGAGTTGATGTGATCTTGTAGGACAATGAGTTTCTGGTGACCCCGATGAAATCCAAGACAGTAGTGAGGTGCAACATAAATTAGTGAAAGCAGAGGACACTTCCCACTACGAATTCCAGATTACGAGTGAGGCTTCAGAATAAAGATGCTTCTGGTAGAGAAAGTCTAGAGTATACCATGGAAAGGAATGAGAGGTACCACCTTTTATTACCAAAAATTCATTGACTATTATGAAAATTTCATAAAATCTCTTCCCTTTCCAAATCATTCACCAAATCACAGAATCTAAGCATTTATAGGGAAATCAGATTACCTTTTCCAAGCAATACTGAAACACAAAACCTTTTAAATCATTCCTGATTATCACCTAGTATGCTAGTTTTCCCCTAACTCCTGTGTAAACCAAAAGTCTTATATTTATTCCATTTATATTTTTATCTATATCATTGGTAAAAATGTTTAATGAAAGGCCACACACTCAAAAATAGTATCTCCTTTCTGGTTGACATCAAAGTTAATGTTGTTATAATTGTCAAATTGGAATTTCTTATACACAAAACTAGAATCCACTAGGTGGCTTGGTGGATAGAGTATTAGCCCTGGAGTCAGGAAGACCCGAGTTCAAAACCAGCCTCAGACAATTACTAGGTATGTGACCTTGGGCAAATCACTTAACTTCTCTTTGTCCAGAAAAATCTATAGATAGTATTGCTGTGATATCGTCCAGGGCAGGGGTAGGGAACAGGATTTGTTCTGTGAAGTTTGGATTCAGTTAAAGGGCTGTACTTGAGCACTCCCAGGGCCAATGTAGTCTCAAGGCCGTAGGTTCCACACTCCTGGTCCAGGGGTCGTGAAGAGTCTGACATACCTGAAAAATAACAATATATGAAGCTGGTCATATCAATGTTCTGCTCACGGCATTTTGGTGGTTACTTATTGAATATTAAGTAAAGGTCAT
>JAQQSZ010018465.1:0-10571 GCA_028646595.1 Phalanger gymnotis | reverse complement strand
AGCCAACGTGCTGATCTACTGAAAGCCTAAAAGGCTGACCTTCGACCTATGCTGGTTAATTGATATTACAGTCATTATTCAGTAGAAGAAATAGACTTGCTCAAAGACTAAGTCCATACCCTAAGAAAATAGAATCAGAATCCAAACCCAGAGGCTGAAACATGACACTATCAATGTGACCCCAGACAAGTCATTTCCTCTTTGTGTACATCAACTTCTTCATCTATAAAATGAGAATAATAATACATGAACTATACCTACCCCACAGAATCCTTGTTAGGAACATGGGAAATAAGTATTTATTAAGTAGCTACTTACTTTGTGCCATCAACTGTGCTAAGGGCTATATAGATATTATCCCAGTTGTTTCTCTCAACAACCCTATGATGTAGGTATTATCCTGATGTCCATTTTACAATTGAGGACACTGAGGCACATGCAGGTTAATTGACTTCCCCGTATCTGAAGATGGATTTGAACTCAGGTCTTCTTGACTCTGGGTCCAGTGCTCTGAACACTATGGCACCAGTCTTAAAACGCTTTGTTAACCTTAAAATGCTATCGAAATATGACTTATTGCTTCATTTTGAAAGTGAAGCTGAACAATGAAAGACAAGCTATACAGGGGTGCTATTTTCCCTGGGAATTTCCGGTATACAGTGCGTTGTTATCTTTTAATACAACAAATGATGGTTAGAGGCACAATTCCAAACAATCTGATTTAGAGTCAGAAGAACTGATTGAGTTTAAATGACTAAATTTAAACTAAGTTTAAATCCCAGTAATGCTATTTACCCTGAGAGTTTGCACAGGTCCCTCAACTTCTCTGGGATTCATTTCTCTTATCTGTAAAAATGAGGGAGTTGGGCTACTTGATCTCAAATGTTCTTACCTGCTGAAAATCCCAGGATTATTTTTAAATGAAATGTAGCCCTGGAACAAATCCATTCTAGAGTGACTAGGTGAGGGCCCTAGAAACAGTGCCAGTTGAGAAATGATTAAAAGAGCTGGGAATGTTCACCCTGGTGAAGAGATTATTTTAAGGATAGGAGTGATTTCTACCTGCAAGTATGTGCGGGTCTATCATGTGGAAAAAGGATTACATTTATTCTGTGAATTCCAAAGGCAGAAATATGCCCAAACTGGGAACGTTAAAGAGGAAAGACTTGAGCTTAATATAGAAAGGAGCTTTCTAATAATTCTAGTCCAAAAATGAAACCCACTACCGTTATTGCTGGTGAATTAACTATTATCTAAAATTGAGTAGAGGCTTGCTGTGTACTGGTCAGAAATCTGGTAGTATCTGGCTAACTCATACACATTTTAGAAATAAATGTAGCACTCCATGGAACATAAAAGCATTTTTAAGAAGACTTTAATGGAAATGCATTGTAGGAAGACTCTATCTCAATAAGATTGCTAAACATTTTTCAGAACTAAATCAATACTAACATATACACATCACCAAAAGCTGGCAATAAACAGGGAGAGAAATATTAGCTTTTACAAAGCTCCCATTGGACATTTTCTCTAATTTTCTCCTCTCTAATGATGTACTTTTTGAAATTTAGCCACAGGCATTTAATATACACTAAATATACATTAATTGATTGAGAAGATTCCTGCATTCAGGAGGATGGACTAGATGACCTCAAAAATCCCTTCAAACTCCATGTTTCTAGATCCTATGTGGTTTATCTGAATAATTATACTTTTTCCTCATTATGAACTTTTAAAAGAGTTGTATTCTCAGTTCTATCGCTACCTGTGAAATATGGGCAAGACACTTTATCCCTCTGAGATTTAATTTCTTCACCTGTCAACTGAAGAGATTACGATGGCAGAAAAGGCTCCATTTATCTTATATTGGTCAAAAAGACTTTAAGATAAGATTCATCGTCAGATGTCTGGATAGACAGCCAAAATCCTTTCCATTTTCCTTGTTCTAGAAATTTCATGTGATATTGATCAACAAGCATAAATAGGAGAAATAGCTCCTGGCTTAGGTCAAAGTCCGAAAACACAGGTCCACATTCTGCTAGCCTTTTATTCAGGGCTTTACGATTTCCACGACTGTCATTTGGAATCAGATAATGTTGGTAATATTTTTCTGTGTTTACTTGGACCTTGGTTAGATCTTCAACCCACTGATCAATCACATATCAAGTGTACACTTGTCATTTGCCAAGAAAAGTTCTAAGCCCTGCTGATACTAAGACAGAAACTAAAAAGGAACTTGCAATCCAAGCATTCGAGAAAGACACTGGAAAGAGCCAAAGGGAGAGGGAATTTTTTAAAATTCAATTAACAAATATTTATGAAGTGCTTACTAGATTGATTGGTAGATAGATAAATGGATAAATGGACATATATGTATGCATATATATGTCTATGCATATATATATATATACATACACAACTACATTCAATTCAATTGAAGAAACATTTATTAAGCTCCTAGCTCCAATGAGAGATACAAAAACAAAAACAAACCAAAAAACCTAAAGTCATCATCCATTCATTCCAGGAGCTCACAATAATCCAGCTGAGCAGAGATGACATGTATATACAAAGTATTAAGTATAGCAACTCTAGACCACTCTAACGCACAACTGTACAGGAGTTCAGATTTCCAGAACCATGCTGCTACTTCATCTCCCCTAAGGGTTCTAGCCGTACCCCTAAAGGGGTATATGGTTCTTCTAACACTATAGTTTTGAGCCCCGTTCTGGCATATTCCCGTCAATATCATTGTCAATGATTAAAAACCACATTATCATTTGATAGTGCCAGTTAGCACCTCCCCACTATCATTTAGCCAACTGACGTCTCTTTGATATATATTATCAATAAGCAATCAATTTAAATTAGCTTTTACAAGGGAATGTTTATTCAGAAGATATGACAAGAATGCAAGTATAGACACATTCTCATACATAAAGTGGCTGCTACAAATATTCCTCCCAACAAGTTGACCTCTAAATGTGGCATAGACAATGGAGATTGCTTTTTTTTTTTTTGCAGAAAATGGTAACTTGGCTGCCAGTTTGATTGACTGCAGGGCAGAGTCATGGTGGTCAGTCCTCAGGGCTGCTCTGGCTTCTCCTCTGGCTCAGCTGTGGTGGCTATTGAAGTCTCTGTCTTTATTTTTGGATTTCCAGTGTTTCTTTTTACCTTCTGAAGCCCACTAGGTCATTGTGCCTCCAATATTCTTTCACCTAAGACACAACAGAGAAAACAAAAATATCATGTGTTCCAGGACAAATGTCACCCTGGGTGGTGGATAGGTCATTATTGCCACCTCTCTCCCTACCTGGGGGCTTGCTTTACTTGCCAACAGAGAAAGAGAAGTGTTGAGTTCCTTTTATTGGACTCTTTTGTACATAGCCTTAGCTTTAGCTCGGCAATAAATTAAAAGACTCTTCTTGACTACATGGTAATAAGAAAGGAAACAGTCATAGGATACATGTGCATTTTTTGAAGCGGAGGGCAGTGCCCTTCTTTACACACAATGATGCATTTCTGGAAGCAGACTCTCTCAAGCCTCCTTCTGGATTAGCATAAGAGCAGAAAATAATAAAAACTTGATGTAAGAATGAACCTTAGAGGAATGTGTTTAGCGCTTGACTGAAAAGAGTGAAAGGTATAGTGCATAGGACATTCTACCTGGAGTCCGGAAGGCCTGTATTTAAATCCCCCTCAGATACTTATTAGCTGTATGATCTGGCCTCTCAGGGCAGTCACTGGATGATGTTTCAGGCGTACTTTCTCGATATTCTAAATGCATAGCAGTGAGTTTGCCTGTACCTTTCTGGGAGGGTCTCCTGCCCTTCCAGTGTCACCACTGTATAATATTTCAGGCATTCTTAACTAAATGCCACCTAAACTCCACAGCATTAGGCTTGTCTCCACTTGTGCACTGTGACCTTGCCATCACCTACAAATGCACCATTTCTATGTTTGTGAACTCTGACTTTTTTTTATCTGATTACAATCTGCTGTCATGATTCCACCTCTCCCTCTGCTTTGTAACCCCCAAAACTGTTCTTCTTCCATACCATGACCCCTAATTGCTCCTTACTTCAATTCTTTCCCAGGCTATTACCTCTACCCTACCTACCCTCTCCTACCTTCTCTATCTTGACCTCTTGGTGAACTAGTTAAACTCTTCACTAGCCATTTCTCTTGCTTCCTGAGCTCCTTATCCTATTGTAAATCTTTCCTTTCCTAGGCTCATCCCTGGATTTTCCTTATGATCTATTGTTTCCCTCCTACTCTTGTGCTGCTGAGGACAGCTGGAGAAAATCATGAAGCCATCTTAACTGGGTTGAGTATAAATTTATATTACATAATCTCAATTGGTCCCTCACTATAGTAAGGCAATCCTTTTACATCTCCCTAATTGATTCACTATCCTACTCACCAATGCAGCTTCTCCATGCCTTTTCATTTCTTTTCAACCTTCCCATGGCTCCCTACTCTTCTCCTATGGAAAACATTGCCTCATATTTCATTGAAAAAAAATTGAAGCTATTTGCTGAGATCTCTCTCTTCTCTAACTCCCCTCATCTCACATCACTATGAGACCTTCACTCCTCTTTAACACGAAGACACAGACTTTCTCCTTGTCAGATCAAACCTCTTTATGGGCACAAGTACCCCCATCCATTCCATGTTCCCCAGCATATTGCTCTTGCTAGCTATCATTCCTCCACCTCCTTGAACTTATCTTCAATATATTCTACCTAGGAGACTGTAAACTCTTTCATCTTCAATCTGTGGTTCTATGAATGTCCTCTTTCTACATATGCTGAACCTTAAGCTGTCACTATTTAGTGTTAAACAGATGTCCAACTGGACCATTAGTGGCATTCCCGCTCTAGCCTGATGGGAATTGATCACTTTCACCACATGGCCTCTCCTATTGTATTGGACATCAAGCCACACTTCACCTATGGTTCTCTCCTCTAGCTCCTGGGGAAAGGCATGTGATTCACAGAATCACCTCGTGGGGGGGGGGGGAGGAATCTCAGAGGAAGAATTCAATTCAACAATATTTATTAATCATTTCCCTTAAGTAAAGTATTGTGCTGGTGCTAGTGATACGAGGAGAGATAAAACATAACCGTTGTATAAAGAAGCTTACAATCTAATGGTAGAAAGGATAAGTATGTAAACAGCTATAGTATTAGTTTAGAGGAGAAATCTAAATTGATTAAATCCAGCCTCAGACATTGACTAGCTGTGTGACCCTGTCCAAGTCATTTAACCTCTGTTGGCACTCATTTATTCAACTGTAAAATGGGGATAATATTAGCACCTATTTCCCAGGGCAGGTGTGAGGCTAAAACAAGATAATACTTATAAAGTATTTAGCACATTCTCTGGTTCAGAGTCAATGTAATATAAATGCTACTTATTATTGGTGTTGTTGTCATAATTGAAAGGAAAAGGAACATTTATATAGCACCTATCATGTGCTGGGCACTGTGCTAAGTGCATTACAATCACTATATCATTTGATGCTCATAATCTCCTGTAAGGTAGGAACTGTTATCATAATCATTTTACAGTTGAGGAAACTGAGGCAAACAGAGGTTAAATAACTTTCCCAGGGTCACATAGTAGGTGTCTGGGGCCAAATTTAAACTCAGTTCTTCCTAAGTCTAAGCCCATTTTGCTATCTAGCTTGCTATAAAGTATGCAGAAACATTTTAGGAAGGAAAGAGCGATATACTCAGGGTAGATAAGGAAGGTTCCATGGATTTTTAAAAGGAGTGGGATAGACTTCATGTGATGATATGGAAGGAAAGTCTCTTTCAGATACAAGAGTTGTATGAGCAAAGACACAGGAATAGAGGAGGGAAAGATTTGAATATGGAACAAAAAATGATTCAATTTCACTGGAATGTATAATGTGTGAATTTAATTTAATTCATCTAGCAAATATTTACTAAACTAAATGTCTGTCTCCATAAGGATCTCATAGTTTATTGGGGAAGAAAAACATGTAGAGCTATAACTAAATAGGTATAGATATGAGTTAGAGTGTGTCAGGGGCAAATGGGAATATGAATTTTACTCAATAGGCAATGGGAAGATTTTTGAACAGATGACTTACCTGACCAAGTATATACATGAAATATAGTATTGGCCTGAAGCATAAACTGGAGGGAGGAGAGTGGAAAGACAGATCTCTTAGGAGTATTCTAAGAGTATGGAAAATGTGATAACAGGAATAAAAAATTTCAATGTGAGAAGTAATATGAAAGTAGAGTCTAGAGGAGGGCAGCTACATGGCTTAGGGGATAGAGCACTAAACCTGACTAGGAAGACTCATCATCTTGAGTTCAAATCTGGCCTCAGACACTTGCTAGCTATGTGACCATGAGCAAGTCAGTTAGCCCTGTTTGACTCAGTACCTCATCAGTAAAAATGAGCTAGAGAAGGAATGATGAATCACTCCAGTGTCTTTGACAAGAATGCCCCAAATGGGGTCATGAAGAGTCTAGAGAATCTGGTAATTAATTGGGTATACCAGGACAGGGAATGAAAGAGTTAAGGATAACACCAAAATTCTCAATATGGTAGAATTTTTACAGGTTTGAGGGTATGGTTAGAAACCATACTTTTGGGATCTGTTGAGTTTAATAGGATAGTAAATTAATTAGAGGGATGTACTTACTATAGTGAGGGACCAATTGAGATTATGTTTATTCACTTAAACTGTTTATTCTATGGGCAATACAGGGCGAAAGATCCTATAGGAGGGATGGGGAACCTGTGCGCCTCACAGCCACATGTGGTCTTCTAGGTCCTTGGGTGCGGCCTTTTGACTGAGTCCAAGCTTTACAGAACAAATCCTTTTATTAAGGGGAATAGTTCTGTGAAGTTTGGCTTCAATCAAAGGGCTGCACTTTAGGACCTAGAGGGCCACATGTGGCCTTGAGGCTGCAGGTTCCCCATCCCTGGCCTATAGGTAGTTGGAAATTTTAATATGGACCTCAGAAGTGAAGGACTTCTGAATAAAGGTTAAAAACAAGTGAGATAAATGAGGAAGGAAAAAAGGAATTAGGGGAATCTGTCCTGAAAAAGACAAAGAATTGGTAACAACAATAAATATCTTAAAGTATATAAAAATGATGTCAACCAGTCATTATTCCATAAAAGTCTTGTAGGATCAAAAGATTTAGAATGAGGGTGGGGGAGGGAGGGAGGGAGGGAGAGAGAGAGAGAGAGAGAGAGAGAGAGAGAGAGAATGCAGTTTGGGTATGAGAATGGAAGCTATCACTCTTGTTAAACTTCTTAAATTGACATTACGCCCCCTGTCCTTAGCAAATTAATTGGGCTGCAATTGCAGTGTTTAACCATATCTCCTATTCCATGAGGTCTCTGGGTTCTTAGGGAGAATCAAGAAATTTCCATTCATGTGCCTCTCAACAAAGTGCATATGTGATAACTCTCATTGGCCTCCCAAATATCAAATAAAAAGTCTCAAGTAGTTCCTTCTGCAGAATTTTTAACACTATCTCAAAATTACAGTCAGGGGTGGAGGAGGGGGAGGATGGGGGGAGATTGGCCTGAAGACAACTATCATCCTCAGATATAGGAAATTACACAAATTCAACTACCAACAGTTTCGTCTGTGTGTGTGTGTGTATGTGTGTGCATATGCTTTCAGCATATAGTGCTTGATTACATAGCGTGTTCACATAGATCTAAAGGTGGAGAATTTATTCTTTAATCTCCCAGTGAGGATGGCTCCTAACAGTAAGCAACCATCATTCCTAGAGGCATCACCAAGAGCATCAACAGATTGGCATGGAAGCTAATCTGGGCTCACCTTCCTCTGCTACCCATCTCCAGCTTCAGTGAGATCTTTCTGTACCCATATTGTACACTTATAACAAATTTTCTAAGGTAAGCCTTACTCAAAGCAGTTCTCTGATAGTTTAGTTTTGATACTGTGTTGAAATAAGACACTTATAGATCACTCAACTGTTAACAGATGGAGATTGACTTGGCCTGGGTAGGGAGAAGGATATTCATTAAGGATGTGGAAGTTGACTCAACCAAGTGAAGCTCCCCTCCCTTTAAGTTGTCTATGGTTGTCCACCAGCAAAGCCTCAGAAAAAGGAGCTTTGGGAAGTGACGGCCACAGGCAAAACCTTTGATCCCCTGAGCTAATCAGGAGAGGTCTTCAGACAAAGACAAGTGTTTAAGATTTTTTTTGGAAGACTACATGGCTCTAGAAAGCACTAGAAACATTTTCATTGAGCTATTAAGTGAAGGATTGTGTAGTCAACAAGAACTTCTGGGAAATGGAGCATATTTGACAGATTTTATTTTAAAACTTTATGTATTTTTCTTTAGTAACATGATTGCAGTGTTATCAGGTGGATAAAATGCTGAACTTGAAATCAGAAAGGTAAGGGTTTGAATCCCATCTCTGATACTTCTTCATTATGTGCTCCTGTCTGGCCCTCAGTTTCCTTATTCATATAACAAGGTGTTTGGATTAGAAGATCTCTAAGATTTTTTAAATCCCAAATTCTAGAATCCCCAAGGGAATGAACTCTATTGCTATTCATCTTCTTATCCCCATTGCCTAGCACAGTGCTTTAAATATAGCAGGTGATTAATTATTAATTGTTATTAATTATTAATAAACATTCATTAGGAAGTTTGTTTAATTGTATCACCCACTTAAATATGTGAAGAAATCAAGCTTGGATTTTTATATTAACTTATGGAAAAAGCATGAACCAGGAGGATACAATAGAAAAAATTATTTAATATAATAAAAATACACTGGGACCTATTTTCAATTGACTTTTCCTTACTTTAGAAGCAATCAGGTCTCTGGGATAAAAGACCTAGTTCAACATGTTAAACAAATGATCATTAAAACTAATTAATGAATACATGAATATTTAATGGACCCATGAAAGATTAATCTTGAAAGGTTAAATACAACTAAGGATTGCTTACTACAGCTCACTTATTAATGAGTGCTACTGCTTTAGATGGTTAGGTTAATGAGCAGGTAGGGCCATTTGAGAACACTTACAAGGAAACATAAACCCAGTTATTTTCATCCAGGAGTTATAATTCAAAACATCTTACTACCCTGACAGTATAACACTGAATTTAGAAAGGTCTACCACTCCTAATGGTACTCAACAGTGTTATCATTAGCATATTCTCCACCATCATTTCATCAAAATCTTCTGTAATATTGCCCAGCCAATCACAATAAATGCCAATCCAAGCTAATGTTTAAATACCACTGTAATCCTAGTTGTATTAATTCCTCCGAGCATGTCTGCCACTGGAGCAAAATGTCTTTCTAACATTGTTTTGCCCAACATTGTGTTTTCATAGGGGAAAAATGTAACGTAGGTTTTATGTTTGTATTTTGGTATCTTTATCTATATGTAGGACTATGGTGTCATAATTTAGAACTGGAAGATACCTTAAATGGTATTTAGTCCATCCTTATCTTTTTGCAGTTGAGGAATCTGAGAAACAGAGAGATAAATGACTTGGCCCAAAGACTGTTTTCCTTAGAGAAAAGCAGAAGGAAACTGAGTTGGAGAGTTTAGCTTTTTTGAAGTCATCCATCCTCAACATTAGTCCTCTCTCGAATGAATTAACATATTAAAGTGATTTTGCAAACCTTTAAGCATGATATAAATGCTAGCTAGCTAGCTCCTCTTGCTCCAGTATAATTAAAACTATCTGTTTTTCTCATCTTTAGCATTCATCACCCGGCTCATTTGGGGATTTATCTCCTCTGATATTCTTACAAGACTGCCCTACTTTTCTGTATGCAATCATTACCTTCTCTTGCTTCTTCTATACATAGCTTTTAAAAATCTAATTTGGTCAAAGAATCCTATGTTGATCTGCATTGATCTGTTTAGGTAGTTTCCTCTTGTCCTCATTATCAACATGATCCTTGATATTTATTCAAAATTTCCTTCCTCAAAGCTTTCCATCCCTCTTGGGCCAAATTCCCCTGCTCATATGAGGCCAATGGGTTCTCCTACATAGGAAGTGGCATAGTGGATAGTGAGCTTGGCCTGGAGTCAGGAAGATCTGAATTCAAAACCAGTCTCAGACACTAATTATACAACCCTAAGCAAGTCACTTAACCTCTGTCTGTCTCAGTTTTCTGTACTATAAAATGAAGATAATAATAGCACCTACCTCCCAGGGTTGTTGTGAGCATCAAATGAGATAATATTAATAAAATGTTTAGGACAGTGCCTGACAGGCACTTAATGCTTGTTCCCTCTCTTCTTATCTGTTCTCTGAAACCTCTGAAAGCTACTGTTCCAATATCCAGGGTACAGCTGATGCCACAACTGGCTTTTCTCCCTTTCTTAAAAGAAAAAAAATAGTAAGACACACTTGCCATCTAGGTGAAGTTGGCAGTGGGTGACTGACTTCTAATTGACTGAAAGAATGCTGAGCACTGTGCTGCCCAAATATGGAAGAAGAAAAAGAAGGAGGAGGAGGAGGAGAAGAAGAAGAAGAAGAAGAAGAAGAAGAAGAAGAAGAAGAAG
>JAQQSZ010018464.1:0-10571 GCA_028646595.1 Phalanger gymnotis | reverse complement strand
TCTACTTCTCTTGCTTGCTTTTCCAAATCCTTTCTGAGCTCTTCCATGCCCTGAAACCAATTCATATTTTTTGGAGGCTTTTGGAGGCTCTTTGACTTTGTTGACTTCTTCTGGTTGTATGTTTTGGTCTTCTTTGTCACCAAAAAGAGATTGCAAAGTCTGAGTCTGAATCTGAGTGCATTTCACTGCCTGTTCATGTTCCCAGCCAACTACCTGACCCTTGAGCATTTTGTAATGGTATGACTACTTGTAGAGTAGAGAGTACTTTGTCCCAAGCTTTAGGGGCCTTGTGCTGCTGTTTTCGGAGCTACTTCTACACAGCAAGCTCTGCCACACCAGCACTACTCCTCCCCCAAGAACTGCCAACCTGGACTGTGACTCAGATCCAAGCAGGCTCTGCACTCCTGCTCTGATCTGCTGCTTAGTTCCTCCCACCAGGTGAGCCTGGGGCCAGAAGCAACTGCAGCTGGAAGCAACCCCAGAGGTGCATCACTTCTGCACCCCCAGGGCTGGGGCTGATGGTGCACTTCTTTCACTCTGTTCTAGCAGTTCTACCCACTAACCTTCTCTATTGTCTTGGGCATTTGTGGGTTGAGAAGTCTGGTAACTGCCACAGCTCAATGATTCAGGGCCCTATGGCCTGTTCTGCCTGGCTCCCACTCTGGTTGGTCCTGGCGCAGCCCATGATGGGCTCTGCTCTGCTCCCAGCTCCATGCGATAGACCCTTTCCAGTGACCATCCAGGCTTTCCAGGGCTGGAGCCCTGCTTCTCTCTGTTATTTTGTGGGTTCTGCTGCTCTAGAATTTGTTCAGAGCCATTTTTACAGGTGTTTGGAGGGACCTGGGGGAGAGTTTAAGGAAGTTCCTGCTTTCCAGCTGCCATCTTGGCTCCACCCCCTCTATTTCATTTTTAAAGGGAAATGTGCACAAGCTATTTTTGTTCTTAAGAAATGCAAGCCATTATTCTAAGAATTAAAAATTGGTAAGTTGGCTCAGGGGAGCAGACAGGGTAGACAAGAGCCTAAAGCAATCTAAAATAATGGCCCAGTGTTTGATAGACCCCAAAACATAAATACCAGTAAGTAGGACTCCCAATTTCACAAGAAGTTCTTGAAAAATTGGATACTGCCTTCATATGAGCCTTCCAGAAAAGCTACCAGGGCTTATTATCAAGGCATCCTGTGGATCAGCAGATAAGAAAATTCCAACTCGTTTAGCCCCCAACAATTTGTGCACTTTTATCAGCTACTCATAAGGCCCAATACTTCAAATTAACAAAATTAAATAGCAGAGAAAAGAAAGTAACAAGAGATTCTTACCCCTCACCCCCTGCACCCAATCTACACTTTTCACCTTCATTACCATATTATTTTGGGTAAGGAAACACATGCAAAGAATATATATGTCCAGAAAACATACATGCAGGGCTTACATGGATAGCCAGTAAACATCTATATCACTATGTCAATTTACATAACCAGGACATATTTGTGAGCAGGCAACTCATACCTCAGATGCTCTAAGGTTGATGATGTCTTCTGGTAATATCCTCTGGCTGGTCTCTACTTTTCTCTGCTTTTCTTTGCAACTCTCCTCTCCGTTGGCTGTGTCACTGCACTGGTCTTGTGGTTGCTTCAGGGCATGTTGTTTCTGTAGGACATCACTCCATTGGTCTAGTCCATTATACTAGACAAGTATCTTACTTAGTGTTAGAAATTCTTAATATCCTTTTCAGGTCAACATGGACATGAATTTGAACCAGAACAACAACTAAATATAAGGAGACAGGTTTTTGTCTTCGATCCTCCTGGCCTGTTTTTTCAACTTCACTATATACCTCTGTCAAGAGCCAAAGACTCTGGTTTGGGGAAAATATTCTGGCCAAAAAAATGTCAAAATCTTTACAATCTCATTAGACTTCCAAGGGAAGGGAAGAAGGAAGGAAATAAGCATTTATATAACACGTACTATGTGCCATGCAGAGTACTAATCTGTTGTATAGGTTGTGGAGCTAACCTTCCAAAATCCCATTTGCATGGGTGGGCTAGGTCCTTCCTTTCCTTCTCATCTCACACTGGGAAAGTCTTGAAGCTACTTTTTCTCAGTGTATCTAATTTGATCCTGGTTTCCATCACCAGTTGCCACTGTTCTGGGGATACTGTCAGGATGCTGATGATAAGTCCAAATCCTTCAGCCCTCCAAAGTTCACATGATTCTTCTATGAACCTGGAGTGGGGGATGGGACAGAAACTGAGGCTCACATCCTTCCCCTTCTTCCCTCTTCCAACAGAGTGATTTCCTTTCTAAGGCTTTTCTGTGTTTGGCTGTTCTCTCCCCTAAGTTGCCAGGCACCCAAATCCTGGGTTAGGAGCTGGCTTGCTTTTTAATAGACGGCTCAATCTACCTCTATCTTAAATACTGGAACTCATTACCTTTCCTGATCTCTTCAATCAAAACAACATCTGAGGAACCTAAGCTGAATGTTTTGTATACACACAAAAAATTGTACTATTGGATGCTGGAAAACTCTCCAAGTCATAACATGACATTTAGAGAAATGATGGTTTCTACTCTAAAGGAGTTTGCCTTCTGACATTTGTGTAATTTTATTATTCCTTCAATGTACAGTACTTTTTGGTAAATTTTCTTATTCAGAAATTGCAAATAGAGGAGGTAAACCTTTTTGAAAAGTTGAAATGCGATTTTAGACTTCAGTAAGTCCTGAGACAGGCTACTAGGCTCAGGAATTTCTGACTTTTTATTTCATTGCTGGCCAATTAAGATGAAATGATCCATATTTCCTTGAATCTTTTCCTGTGGCATTTGGCCATTAGCTACTCTTACTTACATGAACTCACTAATCATTGGCTCACTTAACATTTCTGCTTTGCACTTGTTGGAGTCAAAAGTAAGAATGATTACTTTCATGGTTTATAATTAATTTATTCTCCTGGTTGGATTACCCTGATTTCACAATTTTATAAAACCTTGAGTGATCTCCTTGGCAATGCACTCTATAAACTGAAGTTGTTCTGAGGAAGAAAAGTATATGTAATATTTATTCTTTGGATGAGGCAGGCTTTTGATCTCAGAGTTGGAAGAGACTTCTGAGTTTATGTAGCCCTCTCCATACCTAAAGAGGAATCTCCTTTACAACAATCCTAGCAAAACGTCATTCAGCCTCTGCTTAAATATCTAAAGTCAGAGGGACTCAATTGTCTCCCAAGACAGAACATAAATTTGAGATAATGCTGGTGAGTAGAAGTTTTTCTTTACATTGGGCCTATTTCTGCATTTTTTCAACTTCTAGCCATTACTTCTGGTTCTGACCTCTGTGGAAAAGTAGTATAATCTATTCTCTCTTCAAAGTAGCAGCTCTTTACATTCTATAACTTTCATGTCTTCTCTAAGTCATCTCTTTTCTAGGCTAACCATTTTCATTCCTTTCAACCGGTCTTTATGTAACATGATCTAGAGGGTCTTCATCATTCTGGTAAAACTCCTCTAATCAACATCTTTCTTACAATGTGGCACCTAGTGTTGAATACAGTACTCCAGATGTGGTTTAGCCATAGGATATTGGAGCTAGAAGAGACCGTATAGATAACATTTCTAACTCTTTCTTTTTACCCTCCTCTGGAGGAAGGAATAGAGGCCTTGCATAAGGTCGCACAACTAGTTAACTATAGAGCTGGGATTTGAACCTAGTTCATGGCTATCTGCTTTCACTGTACTGAATTTAATATTATGGTTTATCCTTTGTTTTTGAAGAGGACCAGTGACATCACAGGTGATGTCTTGACTTGTGCTTGAATTGGATTTAAGGGAGTCAGAGTCACACAAAATGGGCAGCATCCCTTTCTCTTCCAGAGTCATCAAAGTCCAGTGGCAGGACAAGAGTCAAGACCACTGGTGATGGCCTGGAATGTAGTGGATAACCTTGATGCCTTCAGTGCTTGACAAAACTCTAAGAGCTCCACAATGCTGGCTTCAGCTGCCTTCCTGGCCATTGGAACAAACTGTTCTCATCCACCCATTCTGCAGAGGAAGTCTTCAGATGCTTGGAGTAGACATCTCCCTAACTCACCAATGGGTTGAGATTAGCCTCAACCTGGTTTAGCCTATCTGCCAAGATGGTTTTACAGGGATAGGGTGGCTGCACATGCCACAGCTTCTTGGAGCCACAGGTGAGAGTTGAGTGCCTGGTAGACACCAAAGGTGGATGAGCAGCCCTGAAAAGGGGTCAACAAGCCTATATAGCAGAGGTGCTAAGTCCTCCATCAACACCCATATACCCTATACCCTGGATGCAATAAGATCTTACCTAAATATCTTGGGACCCTTAGAAGAAAAGCACTTACTGGCTGTGAGACCCTAAAGAAGTGACTTAAATTCTTTGTCTCAGGTTCTTCTGTAAAATGAGGATACTAATAATTCCTGCCTCATAGTGTTGTTTTGAGGATCAAATGAAATAACACAAGTAAAGCACTTTGCAAACTTTCATGTATCATATAAATATTAGCTATTATTATTGTTATAGTTGGAATTTCATCTGTCTTTGAATGTTTATATGGACAGAAGATTTTGAATTGTGTTTATTGGCACAAACTGTCATAAAAGAAGAAACCAAGAATTAAAAATAGTACTGCTCTGTCCTTAAATTCAGACAAACAATTATCTGTTAGGTATTAGAAAAGTAATTTGTAATAGTTAGAGGTAAGGAGCCTGACTTGGGCTTTGAAGTCCAAATATCCCTTCCACAAAAATATGCCCATTCACACTGCTTGACAAAACAAAATGCAATGCATTTCTGGCTAGAGAGAATACATATGTAAAACAGTTTAATGGTCTCTTTCAATCCTCATTAAGTCCCAATCCAAGAATTAGGGGATGAGATCCTGCCTGAAAAAGCAGTTTACTTCTCCTCACCTTGCCTTGTCTTTTCAATCCTAAATACCATTTTACTGCAGGCCACATACTCCTGCCTATGTTAGAGTTTATTTTTTCTGTAACTATGACTAGTAGGCTATTATTATTTTCTATATCTTATTCTTTTTTCCTTTCAAGCAAGTATTTGGGTAGGCCCTTTGCTAGGACCTGTAAGGTATACCAATATACCATAAGCCTGCCCTCAAGAAACTTATGGTCAAAGAGGAGAAATAAGATGAATACATATTATTACAATATACCCCAGAATGGGAGAACAATTCCATGAGAGAGGTAGGAATACAATATAATGGGCTTTTAGAGAAAACAAATCATTTCTGGTTGGGCTGATTAGGAAGGCATCAGTGAGGAATGAAAATTCTTGAAATGGGTTTTAGAGATAAATCTTATAGTCCAGCCCCCTTGTTTGTTAGATGATATGAGAACTTGATAGTGGCAGAGCTAGGATTAAAATCAAAGTCTGCTAATATCCTGAACAGAGTTCCCTCCATTACAGTTTACCATCTGGTGTCTGAGCAGGGCTTTGGATGATGGATCAGATTTCAACAAGCTGAGCTGGTCCTGAGGACAACTGGAGGCAGAAGACCATGGCATGAGCAGAAAAATAGAACATATTTGGGCAAGTGTAGGAGGAGTCCAGTTTGGCTGTGATATGGAGTACACACAGGGACCTAGTTAGGGAAAGGAAGGTAGAGGTCAGATTGGGAAGGACCTTAAATGCCATTCAAAGGATGTTGTTCTTTATTCTATAGATATTGTCAACCCCTAGAAAATGCCATGGAAAAACTCTTGGACCCCTACCCTGTTGTGACAGCAGTTTCTAATCACCCCCACCCCCAAGGTAAACCATAGGAATCTCTGCTGTGGTCAGTGGTTTTTAACTGCCCCTGCTCCTAGACAGAGATAGTTCCAATGGACACTTCTACAATCCTTCCTTTCCTGAAGTTCAGCTAGTCTGTGGACCTTACAGGTGACCCTGTCTTGGGGCCCAGTCTGTGGCCTGCCTGTGTTGGCTAGAAGCAGCTTAGAACAGAAGCTGTGACTTTTTTTTAGGAATGTACTATCACCTTGCAGTGAATACCTTGTAAACCACCCACTGTTCAGTCTATCTACCTACCTAGCCACCCCTGCTGAGTGCATATTACCACTGTTTGTAACTCCCCTCACTGAACTTCCCTGAGTAACACAGTGCATTGTTCCAAATTGTAATTCTTTGACTCTCAATAAATGCTTTACTCTATTGCCTTGTTGATCTTATTTTCATATAGGTTTGACAATATCGAGGAGCCACTAAAATGAGGGCTCTTAATCTGAAGTCTGTGTAATTGTCTTCAACTTTAAAATATTCTGAAAACTATATTTCAATATAGTTGATTTCCTTTGTAACCTTTTGTAATTTATTTTGTGTATTTATCAACCTTAGGCTTTACCAAACTGCCAAAGCATCCATAATACACACAAAAACAGATTAACAACATATGAAATAAAGGCTTCTGGGCAAAAGACTATGGCATGATAGATAGGGCAGGAGGAAGTAATGGATACAATGCTGGATATGGAACAAGACGTACCTAGATTTGAATTTTGCCTCTGACGTGTTGATTTTTACTCATTTTCTGGCTCTGTAACCCCAAGCAAGTCACTTAAATTCCCTGAGTATCAGTTACTTATCTGAAAATAACACCTACCTTGCAGTGTTGTGGGAACCAGGCTCTCTGCAAACCTTAAAACACTATATAAATGTGAGCTGTTACTACCATTGTGCTTGTAAACCTATGTAATATAGACTGGAGTCAGGGTGGGGAATGGAGATAGACAGACCAGTTTAGGAGGCTATTATAATAGTGTAGGTAGACAAAGGTAATAGAATTGAATGTAAGAGAATGCAGAAAAATTATCGAGAGGTCTTAGGAAACAATTGGATGTAACGGGACAGGGTGACTAAAATTTTGAGCTTGAATGACGGTGATCTGGAGAATTTTATGAGAAAGAAAACCAACAAACATTACTGTGGTGGTTGAATCAAGTTAATATTTTGATCTATATTGTGCAGGGACACTGGGCAAATACCTTGGTGACTAAGAGAGCTCTCAGTTTTTATCACTTTTATGAACCTTCACAAGAATTGATGAGATAAGGAAGGATGGTTAAAGCACATATCACTGGCTCAGGGTTGATTAGAAAAATATTCTGTGAGGATTCTGGGAAAATGTAGAGTGAGAAGTATCCTAAGGGTAGTGCTATCCTCACATCCACCAAGTAATATAAGAAAAGAACTTTCAAATGCAAACAAAACAAAAAACCAAAACAAAACAAAAAAACCAACCCGTATCAATACTAAGAAAAGGAAAGGGGAAAGAATATACCAGAAATGATTATTAAAGAAAAAAAAATAAGGTCAGACTAACGTACTGGCTGCTTTATACTGGTTCTTCCACTGTATTCCCTTTCCCTCAAATTTTCATCTCCCACAATCTTTGATATGATCTAGGACAGGTCTGAAATCCTCATGCTACAATTTAGGCAAAGACCTTGAATGTTAACCCCTTGGAAGTCTTGTGTGTCTGGGAGTGGAGCATACTTCTTCCTCCCAGAGTTGAGTTGAGATCCTATCTTTTCAGCCCTTTTGTCCCCATTTTCTCCTGTGCCCTTCCCAAAGCATTCAGGCTGGTTTGGGTTAGCCCTTTAATTTTTAGCATAGACTTAAGCAGTATCTGGAGGTGGACCTACCTCAAAGAGCATATTGAAATCTTAGTGAATTAGGTCAGTCCCAAGGCACAAAAAAGAATGAGATGGGCTTGTGTAGTGATAAGAACTATGGGAGACAAGAGAGTACAATCAAAGAGGGGGGAACCATTAATATGATACTGGTTACAACTATTTGTAATAGGGGTCTGACTCACGCGCAGACCCTATCCGTTTATTCCATTGATACGACCTCTGCACTTGGAAGACATTAGATAGCTTACTTCTAAGAGAAGCATGATGATATATCATAGAATTGCTTTAGAAAAACTGTAGTCCTGTAACTCATTCCTACTGATTAACCATATGGTGAATGTGAGTCTCCGATTGGCTTTTTCTTTGTTTCTCTTTGGTGCCTGATTCACTCACAGTGTCTGGTGATAGACTAAATTATAAGGGGTCTGCTCTCTCTTGAGACCATATAGCCCAGAGAAACAGGCCTTAGTCCTTGACTTTTTCATTTTTCTTTTCTGTTCCACTAAAGAGAGTGGAATTTACAAAGTTGGTGGGCAGAGTGAGTCAAGGGAATGTAAAAGCCAGAATTCAGGCCAGATTTTGCAGCCAGTGTGATGGCATCAATGCTCCAAGGAGTAGGGATCAACTTTTGGGAGTAACCTTCAAGACTCCAGCCCAGTGGTAGCTGAAACAAATGAGTACTCAGTCTAGCAAGGATTACTTTTAGACAAGAAATTGGTGAGACAAATGCAACCTTTGCACATGGAAAATCCTAGGGAATTTACATCCTGGAGAATTATGATGATATATGTGTTTGTTTGCTATATCTTTGAAGTAAATATTTCTTTATAAGTTAATTGATATTAAGTAGTTAAATTGAAATCGAATGCTAGAAACTGGCCTCTAACAATGAGGAGGAAAATAGCCAGTTGGGGCTTGAGTTGATGGCAATACAGAAGAGACTTTCCAAATATTCAGGGTTACCCTCTGGGACACTTAAGGGAGATGTACCTTTTCCGTCTCTGGGAGAGAGGGTCAGAGAATATAGAAGCTACATATTTAATACAATACAGGAGGAAACAAGAAAACAGAATGAAAGGTGAGAAAAGGATCAAAGTGCAAAAGTTTCTTAGAGCACCTCTCTCAGCAGTGTGCCTTCACCCCAGGAATCTGGGGCCAGCCCAGCAACTAAAGAAAACCAGCTACACATTTGGCGATGAATTCTAGAGGAATGAAACTAGTTAAAGAACAAGCCCAAACAGGGTGGATCTTGGGAATTTCCCGACCACAGTGTTCCAACTGGCCAACCTATTTCTCTGGTGTACCCAAACCTTATCTGAACCTGGTGGTGTGAGAGAAGAGAAAATAGACATCAAGAAGCACAACAGGCTTGGTACTTCAAAAGGGAAGGACTAGCAGTAGGTAATGTTTTCAGCAAAGGCAGCATAGAAAAATGGTAAAGTGATTGATAATTATAGAGGAAAGGTGAATGAGGGGAAAAAATGAATAAACATTAGGAGAAAAATGCCATTTCAATGGACAAGTAGTTTGTAACAAGGAAAATTGTATCGAAATCTCCAGAAGAATGGGATAATAGTACATCTAATTTGGCAAGGCTCTCTCACATGGCTATGGATCAACTCCAAGAGCCCCAGGAATGATGCAGAAGAGCAATCAAAGAATTAGCTTCAAATCTTAAAGATAGATGGGTAGAAATTAAGGCTCTTAAGGAAGAAATCAGCAAGTCTAACTAGAGCATTTAGAATGAAGGACATAGACAGATTTTTCTGAAAAGGGGGATCAGAGAATTGAATTGTAAAAATTGCTAGGGTAGAGAGAAAAGATAATGGAGCAGAGAGGTGGGGCAAATCAGGAAGAACTTAAGAGTTTGGAAATAGATCCCACTTAATATAGCATATTGCTTGATTAAAAGTCTGCTTCAAAAAGAGGCTGAAAGCAGACAGATAAAATAAAGTCTTAAGGGGAAATGAGTCTATAGTATAGGGAAAGGGGAAAGCAGAGCCTGGAAAGGGGGATAGAATGGCAAATCATGGACAACATTTTCAGAGGGAAAAGAGAAACAAATAACTACAAGTTAGCTTTTGCACCAGGTCCTAGCAGTATTGCTACGCAAATAACCTGTGTCTCTTTCCTAAGGAACGACGTTTGCAAAGTTAGCTCACTGTTTTATTTACCTGTTCTTTGTAATACAGAAAGAACTAATGGTGTTAAAAAGTGTTGCCTTTTATTTACACTGTGAGGCAGGAAACAGGGTGGGGGAGAGACTTTCCAGCAAGCTTCTTTGATAAAATCTCATTTCTAAAGTATATAGGGGATTTACTTCAAACTTATAAGAATAATTCTCTAATTGATAAACTCATCACAGTGTGAAGTCAGTTTTCAGAGGAAGAAATGCGGTTTATCAATAGTTACATGAAAAAATGTTCCAAATAACTAAGATCACTTGGCAAGATAAGGTACTAGACACTGAGATTCTTTCTCAAGTTCACCTGGTAAACATTGAAACTCTAGCAATTCCGATGGGCTGGTGTTTCACAGATAACACACAGGAAGCACTGGAGGTTCTGGACTCCAGCCTCTAACAGTTTGCTCTTTTTTTTTTCAGTGCTTTGTAAATCTTTTTTTTAAATTTATTTTTAATATGTTTAGTTTTCAGCATTGATTTTCACATGCGTTTGAATTACAGATTTTCTCCCCATTTCCACCCCCCCACTCCAAGATGGCGTACACTCTGGTTGCCCTGTTCCCCAGTCTGCCCTCCCCTCCATCCCCCCATTCCCCTCCCATCCCCCTTTCCCTTCCTTTCTTGTAGGGCAAGATAAATCTCTATGCCCCATTGCTTGTGCATCTTATTTTCTAGTTGCATGAAAAAAAAAACTTTTTTACTTTTAAACATCTATTTTT
>JAQQSZ010018463.1:0-10571 GCA_028646595.1 Phalanger gymnotis | reverse complement strand
GAGACCATTGGTTCCCGAGTTGGCCCCTCTTAAGTCATTAATCTACACCCACACAGGTTTCACACCTGATAGGGCTTTGGGCCTGGGGCTTAGCACTTAACAGCTGAGAGTACTTCTACTCAAAAGGAACAAAAGCCATACTAAGGAGACAATTTTGCTTAACAACACACCATCAAATGGAGAATGGCTCAATAATTTTTTTGCAGATGAATGTAATTGAATATTATTGCATTGTAAACAATTACAAAAGGGGCAAATTCAGAAAAATCTGAAAGACTTGTATGAACTGATACAGAGTAGAGCAAGCAGAACCAGGAGAACCATTGTTACAATGACAACATTGTAAAGAAAATAATCGAAAGACATAGAACTATGATCAATACAATGACCAACCATGACTCCAGAGGATTGATGGTGACTCATGCTTCCTACCTTTTGGCCCAGAGATCATGGACTAGCGGTCCAAAGTGAGACATACATTTTCAGATACAATGAGGGAATTTATTTTGTGTAACTGTACTTTTTTTTTTTTTACAAAAGAAGGCTTTTTTTCTTTTTTAGGGGATGAAGGTTATGGGGCATAGGGGAGTAATAATAATGATAGGAAGGAGAAGAAAAGAACATCAATAAATCATTTAAAAATAAACAGAAGGCAGCAGAAGGAAATTCAGACAGAATGAGACAAGCAGAGTAGTGTTGGAACTACCATTATTAAATTTGAATTATACCTCAAAACAGCTATATGTAGTAGGAAAGAAAAACCAAATTCCATAACAACTTACATTTCATATTCAATTCTGACTTTCGTTCTTTCCTTATATATCAAAAAGTATATTTTATTGATATTTATTAAGTTTATGATTTCTTTTTCAAATTAAAAAGAAAAAAAGGTAGGTATTATTGGTAATGACAGGGCCAGCAACTAGATCAATAAAAAGCAAACTGTCTACTTTACCATTTTGTAGGATTTGAACCCAGGTTTTCTGATTCTAGAGCCAGTGTATTTTCCATTGTGTAAAAGGGAGATTAAACCTCATTCTGCTTAATCCCAGAGAGTGAAACTGGGAGCTATCAACGTAAATTGCATCACTTTAACTGTAGGAAGACAAATGATTTTGTTGCTGGTGGAAATACATAACAAGGGTCATTATATTAAGTGGGGGGGGGGGTAGGAAATACGCATTTATAGAGTATTCAGTATAAACCAGGTCCTGTCTGGTCCTCACAACAATCTACAAGGTAGGTGCTGTCATCATCCCCCTTTTGCAGTTGGAGAAACTGAGGCAAACAAAGGTTTAAGTCACACAGGACAGAAGTGTCTGAAAACAGATTTGAATTAAGTCTTCCTGATTCTGGGCCCAGCACACTACCCACTGAGCCACCTAAATGTGGGTCCAAGAATTAGGATAAGAATTGTCAATTCTGCCCAGTCTTTCGGTTTTGCCCCAAGTTGATCTGTGTAGCACCACAGTCGTTATTAGGTTGAAAAGAAATTTGGCACCCCTCCTTCCACACAGGTCTTTTACAGTTTGCATTGCAGAATCCCCAGGATGCAGATTATTGACTGGATTAGGACAGGGTTTGAAGGAATTGATTAACAATAAGTCAATTAGGAAACTAGGATCTGGGAAGGCCAATTCTAGGAAGACATATTCAGTTCAAATTTTCTAATTTAATTTTAGTTTAAAGAGTTCCACTTCCTGCAGTTACAAGTTTTCTTTGGAGGGGGTGGGTGAGTAGAGTATTATGAAGGGGTCTGGACTTGTGACTCATATTCATAATCTCCCTCCACCTAAGAAATATCAACTATCAGCATCATAAAGTCTTTGAGAGGTGCCCAAGGAAGGGGCATTGAGAGGTTAAGTGACTTCCCCTTGGTCCCATAGCAAATACACATCAGAGGCAGGATGTGAACTATGGTCTTTTTGACCCCAAGAATGTCTCTCTGACTCTTTGTAGCAGCCTTCAGAAATAGCCCAAGTCATAGCTAAAAAAGCTGCACCATCTTGCAGGGAAGAGGCTACCTATCAGCTGTACTATGGCAGAGAGTGGCAGAGAGCAGTGGAGACCCTAAAGGGTATAGAGAGCTGAAGACTACCACATCATGCTGTCTAACAGTGAGCAGCATGGTAGAGAATGTGCAGCAAAGGATCTTAGCTCAATAGAGAAGGCTCCTCGCCTAAAGACACCACCACAAGGCATGAGTGGCTCCTCAATATAGAGGTTTGAGTTGCCTTAGACTCACATGTACTCCATGTATGTCTTCCTAATGAGGCTCACCATGCATGTTACCTGGTCACATATATTCCCTGCATATTTCCCCTCCCTCACTACAAGTGTGTGAGAGTACCTTTGTGTGTAGGAAGTGAGGAGAAAGGGAAATCATTCCTATTATTTACTATTTAAAAAAAATGTCTTTTGCTTTAAACTGAAGCAAAGTCTTCTTCTTGGAGAAAGAGAAAGAAAGAAAGAAAGAAAGAAAGAAAGAAAGAAAGAAAGAAAGAAAGAAAGAAAGAAAGAAAGAAAGAAAGAAAGAAAGAAAGGAAGGAAGGAAGGAAGGAAGGAAGGAAGGAAGGAAGGAAGGAAGGAAGGAAGGAAGGAAGGAAGGAAGGAAGGAAGGAAGGAAGGAAGATAGGTGCTTATTGACTCTGGTTTTGATACACTAATACACTCCTGCTGCCTTGGTTCTAAAGTAGCAATTGCAAAACCCTACACAAGGAAAAATTCCTAACAGTGAAAGACCATTTGGATCCCAGAATGGGAATGAGCTCTATTTCCTGAAATAGGGTTAATGGCTTTCTCATCCCTGGAGCTGTTTAGTCAAATAAGGGGTTTATACTTGACAGAGGTACTGCAGAGGGTAAGGTTGGGAGAAGGTGAGCATTGAGGTCCCTCCCAATCCTAAAACTATGTGATTCTAAAATGATTGAAATAACTATGCCATATGGTTGATCCAAGCATACTCCACATGACACAGTAGTCTTCTAGCTCAAAGTATTCTTTGTGTTGTGACTATTACCTGCCCCCCACCTTTTTGTCACTGGATGTCCTTACCCTGAGTTATTTGTCCTAGCCTTTAGAAGAGCAATATTAAATTTGGCCGTTTTTTCTGCAGTTAATCAGTGTCCTGTGTCAGTGCCTATTATTGAAAAGAAGCATAGTAATATCTTTTTTTTTAATTGCAAACTATTTCATTGGCTCCTTTTCATTCTGTTCTGTTGCAATCTTATCATCACTGTTTTATCTATCCTTAACATATACCAGGCTTTCAGCATTTTAGCCAGAGGCACTGTTAAAATCCAGCAGGCAAGCAAGTCTATTGTCTTGGCAGAAGCCACTGCTGATTTCAAACCAATCCAAGTTTCCTAAATTAATTTTCCAGAGCATCTGAAGCTATCAGAGATAAAAAGGGAGAGGGTCACTGGGAATATTCCACCCTGACAGGTGGTGGAAACTGTTAACTGCTCCAACAAAGTGTGGGAAATCAATCTGAGCTCTAACAATGACAAAGGGCTCTGTTCATAAAAATAATCTTCTAAAGTAAACAACGCGAGTGTCCATGGGCTCCTGATTAAATGAGTCCTCGCCTCCTCCTCTGTTTTAACAAGAAGGAAGGCCCGAAGTAACTAGCCATCTGGCGTACTGGGCTTACTGTTCTTGCCTTTAAGTATCACAGAAGATAATGTGGACATAATTTTACAGTGGGAGGGATATAAGAAGCTTACAGCAATTCTCTCTTTTTTTCATGATGCAACAGGGACTTTTGCAGATTGGTAGACTGGGAAAAGCACTGTATTTGGGGGCTCAAAGGACCTGGATTCAAATCCTGCCTCTGATGCTTAGTCATTTCACCTTTCTGAGCCTTGGTTTTTTTTAATGTGTCCAACTAGATGGCCTTAGAGACCCTTCCAGCTTTTAAATCCTATGATTTCTGGTCTCTAATGCAAGGATGTCCAAGACCAGCTAACGATGAGATGACAAATACAGTATCATTCTGGATGAAGAAACAGAAAGATGTTCAAAGTAACCTATTGAGATATCACAAAGCAAAGCGGGCTCTAATATTTTCTTTCCCTCTGTGACTTTGATCACAAGGGGCCACTAGTAATATTATTGGTGCCAATCGAAGTATACTCTTTGCTCTCTTTTTTTTGTTTTTTTTTGTTTTGTTTCTTCTTTCTTGTGGTTCATTTCATTGGTTCTTATTCTCCTTTTACAACGTAACTAATGTGAAAATATGTTTAATATGTATGTATGTGTACAACCTGTGTCAGATTGTATGCTGTCTTGGGGAGGGAGAAGGAGAAAGTTTAACACTCAAAAGCTTGTGGAACTGAATATTGTAAACTAAAAATAAATAAATAATTTTTTTTAAAAAAAAAGATGTGTTGCTAATGGTGTTACAGGTTACCTTGCAAAAACCCGTTGCTCTCTGTTTTGGTCTTCCTCTCTTCCTTCCTTCCTTCTTTCCTTCCTTCCTTCTTTCCTTTCTTTCTTTCTTTCTTTCTTTCTTTCTTTCTTTCTTTCTTTCTTTCTTTCTTTCTCCAAGAAGAAGACTTTGCTTCAGTTTAAAGCAAAAGACATTTTTTTTTAAATAGTAAATAACAGGAGCCTCTAAAATGAGGAAGCTGGACAAGGTGACCTCTGAGGTGTCATCCAACTCAAAATCAACAATCCTTGAATTTCTGGTCTTTAATTCTCTAATTTGTAAAAATAAGAGTTTTGGACTTTTGCTGTTTGATAATTTTTCAGTTATGTCCAACCCTTCACAATCCCATTTGGAGTTAAAACTAGAATGCTTTGCCATTTCCTTCACTAACTCATTTTGCAGATGAGGAACTGAGGCAAACAGGGTTGAGTGACTTGCTCAGGGTCACACAGCTAGTAAGTGTCTGACATCAGATTTGAACTCAAGAAGATAAAAAGTCCTCCTGACTCCAGGGCCAGCACTCAATCCACTTTACCACCTAGTTTGCCTAGTTGGCATTTGGGCTAGATGATCTTTAAGGAGGCATTTCCCAGCCATCTTTAATCATTCTATTTGTACTTGGCTGAGACCATACCCTGAATCTGCCTGGGCTTTGATAGACCAGGTTGGTCTTTATCTTGCTTAGTTCCAGGCTTCTACTCATACTTCCTTGACATCTCCAGTCATGATAACCTCTCCTCCCCTCCCCATCCCAACCTTTCCAGCTTCCCTTTATGTGTAGTCTTCTCTCACTAGAATGTAAGGTCCTTGAGGGCAGGGGCCGTCTTCATCTTCACTTATATCTGTGCTCTCAGAGTTTAGCACAGTGCCTGTCCGCATAGTATGAGCTCAACAAATGTTTTATCTTTCTATCATCTATCATCTATATTTCTTTCTTCCAGCTTTAAATTTTCTAATCCCAGTTCTTCCTAATTTTTTTTTTCCTTTTCTCTCTGGAAGAGGACCTATTACGTCTAACGATAATATTCTTCTTTGTGTCTACAGGAAGGATACTAACTCATAGCTATTGCTTTATATTGGTTTTCTAGTAACAAGGACAGGTCATTATTTTTAAGCTAGAAGGTGCCTCAGAGGCCATCTAGACTGTTTTACAAATGAGGAAACTGAGGCCCAAAGAGATTAGGGGATTCTGCCCAAGGTCAGATGGGTAATGTCAAAGGTAGGATTTGAACCCCGGTCCTCTGACCCTTCCCTCCCCATTCCCCAATCATTGCTGTTTTTACTACCCCTAGCTGTTTCTCACGTGGACAGATGTATCAATACTCTCTCACCTTAATCTCCTTGGTTGCCAGCAGCCGAGCAGGGGCCAGGACTCATTTGTGACCATCAACAGACCATCAACAAACGACTCTTGTGAGGTCTAATCCTACTGTGGTTTTGGCATCAGTAGCACTGGGTACTAACTAATTCAACTACCAGCCACCAGATACTTCCACTTGAGGCAGCTAGGTGACAAAGTGGATAGAGCATTGGATGTGGTGTCAGGAAGTCTTGAGTTCAAATCCAGCCTCAACACTTCCTAGCTGCATCACCCTGGGCAGGTCACTTAACTACTCGTGACTTAATTTCCTCATCCATAAATTGAAGGATGATAATACCACCTACCTACCAGAGTTGTCGTGAGGACCAAATGAGATAACACAGAGCAATTTGCAAATTTGAAATGCTACTAAATACTAGTTATTATTAATTATTATAACTAATTATTAATTATATTATATATTTTATATATTATATTATATTGCATCGTGTCATATCATATTATATTATATTGTATATTGTAATAACTAATTATTAATTATTATTACTACAGCATTGCAAAACCACCAACAAAAGAAAATTACTAAGGGCACTTTCATCACAGCTACAGCATCTCTACATAAAGACACCCAAAGTTTCCTATACTTGGGAAGTTCATCCTCATACTGCAATCAGATTCAAATATCCTCTTACTCTCTAGTGCCCATGAGATTACCCACTGACAGGGACTTTCAGGGCACTAAGGAAACATTGCCTGCCTTTTCCCTCACCTCACACTGTAGTGATCTTTGTATGGGTAAATTCTCTTTAACACAATGATGTCCAAGTCTTTGGCAAAAGACTCGTTTTGCAGATGAAGTAAGAAAAACAGAGAAAGGGAATGGTTTCCTTGTTACACATCAATGACAGATGACCTGAAAACACGATGCTTAGGACCATGCTTAGCACAGAGACGCTTAGCAAATGTTTGCTGGATTGGATTGAATTGAATTAAATGTGATCCAGTTGAAAGAACACTAGTTCTCTGGTCAAGGAGACTGAGTTCAAATCTCACCTCTAATACTACCTCTGTTAACCTTGAACAAGATATTCTACTTTTTTAGGCTTCTGTTTCCTTGTCTGCAAAACTAGGAGGTTCCACTAGATCAGGACATGTGTGAACTTGCATACTTTCTCAATATTTCAATGACTTGAATAATTAATAATTATTTTGTCAATGATTTCAATGAGGTTATCCCTTCCACATTGCGGGGTTAGGGTGTCAGCACCCTGGCAATCTGAAAAATCTGCATAAAACTTTCTGGCCCTCTCTTCATACCAGAGAATAAGTCTGAATTTTTTTCTTTTTCTTTTATGGGGTGTTTACAGTACCTTATTGTAAAATTTGGGTTAAGTATTTGGCCATAGTAGGTCATGTGTAGGTCAATGTTAAGTTAAAATGCTGTATGAAAAAGAAATTAAAATACTAACTTTAACTTTTTACTCATTTCTTTAAAAAATAAATTGTATATTTATGGTATTAAAAGATCAAATATGTTGATATCATATTATACTATACATATATTTTATGCATTTCTGAGTTCCTAAGCTTTTTCTGTGTCATCTACTGCCCTTCGCATGTCATCTGTGGCTTCTGCAAAATTCCCCCAAAATTCCCATTTACAGTAATTTCTTATGCCGACCATGACATATTGAAACCACGATGGGGAAAGTTGTGATGTGGAAGGGATAACTGTATAGTTGGTTTCCTTAATGTTGTGTATTTTATTTCATACATTTAAAAATATTCTTCTGAGAAGATGCATAGGCTTCACCAGACTGCTGATGGGATCCATAGACCCAAAATGGTTAAGAACCCCTGGGCTAAAATGATTTTTTCCTTCTAGCTCCAGACCCATGAACCTTTGAACTGAATTGAATTGGTCTGGTTACACTTTTTTTTTTTAATTTCCAATCACAGAAGGGCAGAGGTTTGTTTTCTAAGGTTGCAAAGAACGTCTTGGCTGTGAAGGCTTAGGGCTGCAGGAATGAACTCCCGGTCGAAGAAATAACAAGGTTTTTCCCAAGTGGGCTTTAACGGGTTGTTAGAAGAGGAAATCCCCTCAGTTAGAGTTAGAAAAGGCATCTGGGGAGAACAGCTTTGTCAACTCACTCTTTTTAATAGCTCAACAATCTTACTCAAATTATCCAGAGGTGAGTGACAATGTAAACTACAGCCTGGGGACTGAGCTCTTTGGGGTAAGCAGGACAGGAAGCAGCTGGAAAGTGGAAGGGATCTTTGGCTTAGGAATTCAGGAGGTAAGCTCCCCAAGGCTTCATCTCTGCCCCAATGGTCAGAAGGTGACCAGGGACACACAGGCCTGGCCACCACAGGCATGGACACCCCATCCTCTCCAGACCTCACTTGTATTGATGGCTTTTCCAGAACTTCCTCTTGCAGAAAACTCACTGGGCAACAAGGGCAAAGGAGAGCAGGAACTGGAAATCACTGATAGACACAGGGGAACACAACAGAAACACAGGGTGGAATTTCTAAAGGGAAAAGAGCAAAGGGATAAAAGGAAAAGAAATGAGAAGGCATAGGAAGGAGGCAAGGAAACCCATTTGATACCTATTCCACTAGTTTGCCCAGAGTTGGCTCTGGCCACTGGCCTTAGGTCTAATTTTCTAAGGAACTGCAGAATTACATACAGCATGGCTGGAGTCAAATGTAAGCAGATAGCAACATGGTGAATTACAGTAGAATTTAGAGGAAGAAGACCTGAGTTTAAATCCCAGTTCTGTCATTAACTAGCTATGAAACCTTAGGACAATCATTTTAACCTCTCATCGTTAAAATGAGCAGTTAGATTAGATGATCTCTAAAGTCTCTTCCAACTCAAACAGCCTAAGAAACCAGACATTTTAAGGACCCAAGACTTGAAATTTGTAAGGAAACCTATCTAAGAAACATCACGTAGTCATTTTATCCAGAAAGTTAGCCTAGTACATTGATGTACTGCAGGGTGTTCCTAAAGTCTGGACACCTAGGAAATGTGGAGTTGTTGCATCGAGTTCACATGAATCTTGCAAAGTGAATCAACCTTTGCATCATAGATGATGGAAATCATATTGAAGACGTTATTTGTTAATATTCCAATTAAATAAAATGTTGTTGAAAATTTCATTCATTTATTTCTTGGAAATATGCATTTTTGCCTATGTGTCCAGACTTTAGGAACATCCTGTATAATATTAATGTTATTTAAAAAATGAACAGTCTTGAAGACTTTTATAAACTGACAAAGAATGAAATGAATAAAACCAGGAGAACAATTTATGTGATAACGATATTTGCTATAAAAAGCAAACAGCTTTGAACTATGAGCAATGCAATGACTCTTCATGATTCCAAAGGACCAATGATGAAATATGCTATCTATTACAGAGACATGACATATTTAGGGTACAGACTTATATGAAAATATATATGTATGATTATAACATAGAGAGGAAGCATCTACATATATGTGAATATGTAAAATATATATCTATATCATAGTGTGTTTGTATGTATATGCATGCACATACACATATGCACGCCTACATATATGTATGTGTGTATACATACATCTACATCTACACCTACATCTACACATATACATACACATACACGTACATGTACATATACACATACACATACACATACATATACCTATACCTATACATATACACATACATATACATATAAGCTAGGGTTCTCAGTGTATGCTCAGTCCTCCTAAGAGGGAGGTGCCTTTGAGGGGCCTTTGGAGCATGTCCAGAGTGGGTAACACAGAGGCCTCTTTTCTCTACCACATGGGTGGAGGTAGCTTGCTTCAACTGGCTGCCTTCCCCATTAAAACCAGTGAAATTGAGCCATTTTTTTCTCTCCCTTTTCCACCACTCTTTTTCATCTGAGTTCTTTTTCAATCTCTCTTCTAGCAACTTTTATCTGCTGCATCCAGAGGGTAAAGATCCCAGTTCACCCATGATGAGGACACCATGAATTGAATCAGTGAAAGGGGAAGGACTTTGCCTTCCCTGATCCTTCCTTTTAACCCTGGCTCCAAGAATTGGGTCCTGGGGGTATTAATACCTCTTCCGTATTGTTTGTCATCCTCAGTTTCAGGTGCCAGAGGTGATCTTCATGGGAAGCAGGAGTTTGAGCCATGGTGACATTGGAGCCAGGATTGCAGGCAGTATGGTGCAGCCAGCCAGCCTAGCATGGAAACCCAGAGAACGTTTGGTGCCTGGGACTCAAGCCGAAGGGAGGTTTTGGACTTGGAACTGGGACCGTGCTCTGTGGGCATTAATCCATGAGCTTAATCCCCTTCCCCTCCACAAAGACTGAGGTATTGCAAGCAGGGAGGATTATGCCTCCTACATGTTGGGAAAGTAAGATTGTATATTTGTGATTATACCTTCTAAAATAAATATTCCTTTGTAAAAACCAGTCTAACTGTTAGTGACTGAATGGAACTGAGGTGCAGAGGACCACCACCATCCTACAATTGAGAGAATCCCATTGGTTGTGGGCTGGAGCCACTAACAGAGATCCTAGACCCTCCAGTCCTGTTATGGGTACTGGAGAACCCTTAGAGGAGAGGAAAAATCTTACCAACCCAACTTTGCAGTCAACGAGAACCAAGGTAGTAAGTTACGTGTGTTTGTATATAGTTGCTAAGGTAATCCGTTTTGCTATCTATGCATGATTGTTACAGGAAATGTTCTTATCTTTTCTTGTCTTTTTAATGAGGTAGGGAATAAGAGGAAGAAAAAATAATTTTCTGTTAGTTTTTTA
>JAQQSZ010018462.1:0-10572 GCA_028646595.1 Phalanger gymnotis | reverse complement strand
TAACATAGACCCAGACCCCCTGCTAACATAGACCCAGACCCCCTGCTAACATAGACCCAGACCCCCTGCTAACATAGACCCAGAACCCCTGCTAACATAGACCCAGAACCCCTGCTAACATAGACCCAGAACCCCTGCTAACATAGACCCAGAACCCCTGCTAACATAGACACTTGGGGGAAAAAAGCCATCACTTGCCTGATTAAAAGACACTGCTGAAATATGAAGCCAAAATAACAGTGAAGAGCAAGAAAAAGGTGAATCCATGAAAACCCCCTACTACAAAAGGGAATGTTTGAAAAATAACTTCTCAAAAACAAAGGTCAAAAAGATGGCCATACATCAATAGAAACGCATTCCTAAATCTCATAAGCCAGATTCACCAAGTACTCATACAACTTATGACAAAATAATTGTCCATAATTACTCTAAAAGACGGAAGTCAAATAAAAATGGAGCAAATTGCCTTTGCAAAGTGGCCAGCTGACAAGTGGTGACACATTCACCCCCCAAAAGTCAATTTTCTTTTTGTAAAAGGTAACAGATTGACTGGAAGACTAGTTAAGAGGTGTCTAAGTGACCCCATCATACTTTTACTACTTTGCTCAGTAGAGAATAAATTCATGTTTTCTCCTGTTATTTTTATATTTTGCAATTTCACTTTGCTCCACTTTAGCAGTTTGTAAAGTGGCTTGTAAAGTTGGACAATTTTTTTTTGTAACTGGTGACTATTGTACTCTTCAATACTCCGTTGAATCTCTCATCTCATCTATGTATCGATTATATCCAGTGGTGCAGATGACGTCCAGTTTATCTTATGCATCTCTTAGCTAATAATATTTAGCATTTATATAGTAATAATTAAAGGTTTACGAAGTGATTTATAAATATCATCTCATTCGATCCTTACAATAATCTGGGTAGGTAGGTGTTATCCCCATTTTATAGATCAAGAAACTGAAGCAGGCAGAGATTTAAGTGATTTGTCCAAGGCCACATAGCTAGTAAGTGTCTGTGACAGGATATGGATTTAGGTCCAGCTGACTGCAGCTCTAGGACTCTATTCACCTTGTCGCCTAGCTGCCTGTAAGTGCTGCTGGTAAACTCCAGTTTAAGCTGAAATTGTATATAACAACCATGTGAGGCAGGCACCAAAGATATCCTTATCCCTAATCTACTGATAAGGAAACTGAGGCTCAGAGATGTTACATAGCTGGTTATGTAGCTAATAGGTATTAGTGGTGGAATGTAAACTCAAGTTTCTCTTGACTCCAAGTCTAGTTCTCTTTCTACAATATCACCCAGGCCCCCAACAGTCAAATCGAAAAAATGCCTGTTTCTCAGAAATGGTGCTCCATCTCCCATCTAGGTGGTTTTGCGCTGCCATTTCCCCAAGAATTCCCCTGGAATGTAATCTCTCTTCACCTTTCTCTTGAATAAACCAGTCACTCAACAAGCATTTATTATCTATGGGATTGCTCCTTCTCACCCTTCTTTGCTAAATCCTCACCCAGATCATACCCTCTAGCCACCATTGTCCATAGATTTCATTCCTTCACCTTCTTCTCTTCTCCCTCTATACTGCTTCTCTGGGCGATCTCTTGTCAGCTCCCATTGATTCAATTACCATCTCTGTGCTGATGATTCTCAAATCAACTTATCCTGCCCTAGCCTCTCTGCTGACATCCAGTTTTACATCTCCAACTGGCTTAAGCAGACTTCTTAAACTCAGTATGTTCAAAACTGAGCCCGTCATCGGCACCCCCCCCCAACTAGCTTCTTCCCCCTCTTGTTTTCCCTATTATTGTAGAAGGCAACACCATCCTCTGAGTCCTTCAGGCTCACAACCTAGGTATCATCCTTCACGCTTCATTATCTCTCTCATGCACCCCACCTTTCACAGTCAATCCATCTCCAACACCTGTTTATTTCACCTCTGCAATATCTCTCAGATATGGCCCTGCTCTTCTCTGATGCTACCACTACTCTGGTACAGGTTCTTACTACCTTATTTCTGGATTGTTGCAATAGCTTGCTGGTGGTCTGCCAGCCTTGATTCTCTCCCACTCCGATCCATCCACCATTCAGCCACCAAAGTGATTTTCCTAAACTCAAGTCAGATTATGTTACCCCACCCCACACCCACTCAAAAAACTCAAAAAGTTCCCTATCACCTCCAGGATCAAATACACAAACCTCTGTTTGGTGTTCAAAGCACTTAACCCAGCCCCCTACTAACTTTCCAGTCTTCTTGCACCTTGCTCCCCAACATGTGCCCTGATCCAATGACACAGGCTTCCTTTCTGTCTGACAAACAGAACACTCCATCTCTCAGGTCTGGGCATTTCTCAGGCTGTTCCTCATGCCTGGAATGTTCTCCCTCCTAGCTCCACCTACTGGCTACCCTGGCTTTCTTTAAGGCCCAATTAAAGTCCCATATTCAGTCCCATACTTCCAAACCCCTCTTAATGCTATGGCCTTCCCTCTCTTAAAGGTTTCTTCTTTTTCCTGTATATAGCTTGTTTGTATATATGTGTTTGCTTGTTGCCTACCCCACTAGACTGTGAGCTCCTTGATGGGGAGGAAGTATGTTTTACTTCTGTTTGTATCCCCAGTGATTAGCATGGTGCCTAGTACATAGTAGCACTTAATAAATGTTTATTGACCAATGACTGAGTTAGTGGCACTATGTGGCGGCTATGTGGCGCATTGGGCCTGGAATCAGGAAGACATGATGTGTCTGTGTGTCTTGGGCAAGTCATAACCTCTGTTTGCTTCAGCTTCCTCAACTGTAAGGTGGAGACATCGATAACGGCTACTACCTCCCAGGGCTGTTGTAAGGATCAAGTGAGATAATAGTTGTAAAACATTTGGCATACTGCCTGGCACGTAGTAAATAGATGATGATGGCGATGATATGTCATGTGCTAGGCTGATCTCTAGGGATACAAAGATAGGCAGAAATAGTCCCGGCACTGGTTTATTTACTACCTGGTTTCCTTCAAAACTGCCCTCAAATGCCACCTTCTATATGAAGTCCTTCCTGATCCCCCAGCTGCTAGTGCCAATCTTCAATTATGTTATATTTATTTTCTGTTGATTTATTTTTTGTATGTGTATATATATATATATATATATGAAATATATATATACACACATATAAACTATATGGGGTGTGTGTGTGGGTGGGTGTTTGTGTGGGGGTGTGTGGGGGTGTGGGGGTGGTTTCCCCAGAGAATGTAAAGTCCTTGAGGACAGGGCAAAAACTCTTTCATTGTCTTCAAGTCACAATGTCTCCTACATAGAAAGTGCTTAACAAATGCTTCTCAATTGTTCATCCCCAATAAGCTCGCTAAGAATCTTCTCTAATGCAGTCACTTAGTATTTATTTTATAATGCATGGCTTACAAATTAGGGAAATACCTATCTAACTTGAACAGATGAGAAAATAGAGATATTAGTATGAGATAGCCAGGCCTCAATAAGTAAATCCTAGGGAACTGCTGAAGTATGTAGAGGTTAAATAGTTTGCTAAAGGCTGTGCCACTACTAGGTGTCAGAGTAGGCATTGGAAATTTGGCTGGCTCCGGTCCCAGGACTCTATCCACTAAGCCAGACTCTCTCTACAATAAATAAAGTTTTGAGTTTGGAGACAATGAATACATAAATCTTTCTTATTTAAGCCTAGAATTAATTAAGTTTGCAGATAATTTTTAAAAAATCATTACCCCACAAAATTTGCTCTAGGCTGAACACTATCTGATAGCATTGAGGAATGCATAAACTAACTCTATAGAGGAAGGGGCTGCTTGGCTAAGTGGCTATTGAACTGAACAGCTCAAGCCACTAACGACTCCCTCTGTAGTAGACACTCTCTCCCTTGCCCCGTGAGACATTGCAGTTCTAGGGGTTGTATACACTGCTCTTCTTCAAGAAGGTAGGTCTGCCAGGTGGTGCAGTAGATGAAGTGCTGCACCTGCAGTAAAGGATGCCTGAGCTCAAATCTGGCCTCCCTCTGTCTTTCACTAGCTGTGTGATTCTGAGCAAGTCACTTCATCTCTGTTTGCCTCAGCTTCCTCATCTGTAAAACATGCAGAATAGTAGTACTTGCCTTCCAGAGTTGCTGTGAGGGTTAAATGAGATCATTCTAAGTGGCGACCACAGTATCTGGTGCATCGTAAGTTTTGTACAAACATTATTATTTCTGTGCTCCAGCCAAACTTTTCTCCTTGCTGTTGCTCACATGGAGCGATCCATATCCTCAGTGCCTATACAGAGGCTGCCCTCGTCATGTCTAGCATGCAGTTCCTACCTACCTACTCACTTATAACTCACAGAATCCCCAGCTTCTTTCAAAATCCGGCACCACTCTACACAAGACCTTTCTTGATTCTCTACGACTCCCAAAATTACCTTTTGCTTGCTTTATATATTCTGTTTATGCTACCAATAGAATGATGCAATCCCCTTGAGGGAAGGAACTTCTTAATTTTTACTCTGAATCCCCAGCACCTAGCACAGTGCCTGGTGTGTCACAGAATCACAGAAGGGACTTCCACATGTCATCAAGTCAAACCTTCCTGTTTTATAGACGAGAAAACAGACCTGGAGATACTAAATTATTTGCCCAAGGTCACACGAGTAGCAAGTGCCGGGATAAGATTGAAATTCTAATCCTCTAACTACATATCCATTGCTCTTAACACTTTACCACAACCCAGCAGGCATATGATTAATTGCTGCCCGATTCTATAATGTTAACTCTTTAATAACCTCTGTCTCTAACTTAGCTGATTGTTCTTATTCCAGACCCCTTAATGATTTGGAGGTCACTGTATCTTCAAATTCTAGTCATCTCTTAGTGTGATTTACACAGGCGTCTGGACAGTTATCTATTTCATATTGAATCTTATTAGTATAAGTTTCACAAAGTGATATTTATTGAACTTATCTTCCGAATGTGGAGATATACCCTGTTCGAAACTGACTAAAAATCCCACATTAGAATACAAGAAGTGTAATTTGTCTCCATTAGAGTATGAGCCCTGGTTCCGGTATTTACTACAGCTGTGAATTTAACAAGTCAGTTACCTTTACTGAGCTTCAGTTTCCTCATGTTTAAAATGAGGAGGTTGGTGTAGTTTCTATTTAATTTTTAAAAAATTGTTAATCACCAATTTTGTGTAGGGCAATACTGCGCTAAGCATTGGTGATACAAAGGCATACAATTAGGCGACTGTCCACAAAGAACTTATATTCTAGTGGGCAAAAGCAATCAGTACAAGGAAAACTAAATACAAAACACATGCCAAATAATATCTGGGGGAGGATACTAGCAACAGTGCTGGGAAACAAGATAGATTTTCTGTAGGACATGGCACCTGACCCGCATTTTGTAAGAAGACAGGGGTCCCGTGAGGAAGAAGTTTATTCCAAGTATAGGGAACAGCTTATGTGTTCATGATTTGGAATTGAAGTTCATGGAAGGAATCAGGGCTGCGTAGATAGATTTGGGAGTCATCTGCCTAGAATGTAATTTAATCTGTTAGAGCCAAATGCCTTTATCAAGATACAGTGTAGCTAGAGAAATAGAGAACCCAAGACAGAGAGCCTGGGGTTACAACTACACATAAAGGGCAGAATACGGGTGATGATCCAACAAAGAGTTGCTAATGTAGAGGAAATGTACAAAACCTGTGTTCAATGAGTTTGGTGGGGAGGGAACATCTCCCCAGAAATTTTAGCCTTAAAGGTCAAAAAATGTGGCCTGCTGGTGGTATAGACTGACTCTGGGTCTGATTCCATCTCATAGGGATGGCATAGCCTCTCTCTTAGGTATCTAGTCCCAACCTAGCTGTTTAAATTAGAGTAACTGGAGACTTTCTACTCCACCTAAACAGTTTGATGAGATTAATTAGAAGGAAACAATCCTACCAGAACTGACCTAATTTAGGGGCCATGCCCACTCCCCAAATCACCTGACCTGTCTCCATTACTCAACCACTGAAATAAATGGCTGAGCAGCCTCACCTTTTGCTGAGTCCCCTAAAGCTGTGTAAAACCCTTTTTATTTGTGTATCTCCCTGGTTTAGCCAAGTTGCTAGTTATCTGGCAACTGTCCATCAGCTAATGCTAATTAAACTTTGTTTTTTAGGTTTGCCTCTAGATTTACTGACCACTAGTCAAATGGATCTTGTTGAGAAGAATACTCTCTCAGAGGATCTTAAGATCTCTGGGCTGAGGAATTCCCCAACACTATACAAGTAGGAGAGCCAGGTGAAAGAAATGACATGTGAACCCAAGAGAGATGGTGCATAACAGTATTTTATTCTACAGAGAGGTCAAGAAGGATACGAACTGAGAAACATCCATCAGATTTGGCAATTAAGGAATTTAGTAACTTCAGAAAGACAATTTCAAATGAATAATGAGCTCTGAAGACAGACTGAAAAGGAAGTGAGGAGTGGGTGGGAAATGAGAAAACAGAGGCATCACAGTTGACATCTTTTCTAGGAGTTAAGTGAAAGGAAAGAGATATTGAAGATTAGCTTGAGGAGATGGTTGGACCAAATGAAGGCTTAAGGACAGAGGACATTCATTTGAGTGTATTTGTAAACTATCAGGAAGAAGACAATGGATAAGGAGGGATAGGAAATTAGGGAGAAGTTGATAAAGCAAACTCCTCAAGGAAATACAAGGGAATGGGTTCAAAAGTACAGTTATCCCTTCCATATTGTGACTTTCCCTATCACAATTTCAATGTATCATGGGTTGGCATAAGAAATTAAATGGAAATGTTTTGGGAGTTTTGCAGAAGGCACAGATGACATACAAAAAGGCCAGCTGACAGCAGAGAAAAAGTTTAGAAATTCAAATGCATAAAAATATATGAATAGTATTGTATAACATCAATGTGTTTTTAATGCCATAAATATGCACAATTTCTTTTTTAAAGTTAAAATAAGTAAAAAGCTAAAGTTTGTAAAAAGAACATGAAAGCTAGCAGATAACACAACACACAAAAGCTAAAAATGTAGAGCTATCACATTGACCTACTAGAGCCAATGACCAAATACTTAACTCAAATTTTACAATAAGGTACTGTAAACACCCCACAAAAGAAAAAGAAAAAAAAATCAGACTTCTCTGGTATGAGGGGAGAGGCAAAAAATTTTATGTGGATTTTCCAGACTGCAGGGGTGCCTTGTCCCTAACCCCCATGATGTGGAAAGGATTAACGGTAGAAATATAGTTTTTGGCAATGGAAAGGACCTCCACTCGTCTTCTTTTAAGACTAATGCAAAGTTAGAAATATGCTACACACACCTATGAAGTCAATTATCAAACTGTACTAATTTAGTGGAAATTCCCCTCCAATATATTCATTTCTCTTTTCTCTAATTCTATACTCACCAAGCAAAAGTACGATTTACAATTTCACTCCTGTTCCAGGTAGAGCTCACTTGAAAATTTAGCGAATTGGCTTTCCAGAATCTAAATTCATTGCATAAATTCAGCTCTGGTGAATTCATTTTCAGAAAGCCAGCCCACTCTGGCTGGACTGATAATGATAACTACTATTTATTTGGAAAGAAGTCCTTGAAAACTTAAGACCTATCACAGAAAAGAAGCGCCAAACTAACTACAAGGTGAAAATTAGTCCCTTGAATGAATCAGAAAGAAAACAAAGGTCGAAGAATAATCTAACAAGCCTCAGGGTGTGTCTTGAGTACAGGAGACCCAATTGGAAGAATCCAGCTCTGAACAGAGTGGGTCAACAGAATAAGCGTAGGGCTACAAAAAAGGGAGCTGTAAGAAGCTATGTGCAGCTGGGAGAGAGAGCTGAATCTAAGGCTAGAACCACAAAGAAAAGGGTCAGGACCCCAGGAAGAAAGATGCTATTTGTCAGGAAGCTATGCTGCTGATCTCATCCTGCTGCACCAACCACAGAACCCAAGGAGGTAATACTGCATCTATTTCCTTTTTCCCCTTGAGCACCTTTTTTTCTGAGAGCCACAATGCTTTAATCCTTTTCTTCTGCGGGAGGAGAAGTAGAACTTTCCTTGATTTTCAATGGTTTCTTTGCCTTTTTTATAAACAGTGGTAAAAACTGGCTTCTCCTTGTTCGGGGGTGTACTTACTGTGAAGAATATTGAGAGGAACCCACTGAGGGGAAAACCTCCCCAGAGAGAAGAAAGAGAAAGATCTAATACTGAATTTGTGTGTCAGAAACCTTATCTCTGGCTGGGGCTTGGAGCTAACCAAAAGAGAATTACAGATCCTTTGAAACTGCTTTTACACTACTTAGCACAGTGCCTGGCACGTAGTAAATGTTTAATAAAAATGTTTGTTGCTTTGCCTATTTCCCAGAGTGAAGGAGAAGTTTATACCAGGAACCTATGACTATAAATAGTCAGTAACAGAATGAGGGGAAAATAAAACAGTTATCACCATGTCATTCCTTTAACATTGCTACAGATATCCAGCTTTAAGGTTTACAAAACATGTTGACAAAGCACCTTACATGCATTATTTCCTTTGACCCTAAAACTACCCTGGGGTCAGATATTACAGATATCTCTATTGTACAGATGAGGAAAATGAGGCTCAGGTCAACTGACTAAATATTTACTATGCAAGGGCAACTAGTAAGTATGAGAGATGAGAATTTGGTACAGAATTCTCCTGACTCCATCTTCAAAACTCTTTCCACTGCCTCTAACACAGAAAAACTGAGGTGTAGATAATGTACCCATGGTAATCCTACCAAAGCATCAGGTAGCCTCTATTTAACATTTTTTAACGTTTATACTTATGAGTGATTATATAATTTTTAAAATGACCACTAAGGAATAATACTAACAAGAAACATATAAACATATACATGTGTATCTTGCATATGTGTATAAGTGTGATGTTAACCAAAGACCCCCTAGGGCCATAAAGGGACCTGAAATGAAGCAGAATCCTATACACCAATTAAAAGCATTTATTATCTGAGAAAAGGTTTGTAGGAAAGAGAAGATCCTGCATGGGAGCAGAGGAGGAGAGAGTTCTCAGCTGCTCAAAGTGGGATGGGAAAAGAGTGAGATATTATAGGTTCTAGAGATTTTCAGGCAGGGCTGAGAGGTTAAGAGAGAAGACATCTGTAAGTCATAAGCCAGACAGCAGGATGTTTAGAAAGTCCTCAGCAAGATCTTGAGTCTATACCTTCTCAAGGTTGCCCTTGAGCTGATCAAGGCTGATTTTGTGGTTTCTGGAAACTACAGCCATCTGAAAATTTGGCTAGAGTTCACTAGTTTGGGGCTTCAGAAGCCTTTCTGATTGGGTGGTTGTTGTATAACACCATTGTCCTGCTCTCCTGTGAAGAAGGGAAACTCTGACATATTGTGTAGCCTTTACAAAGCCCATGTTAACAGTGCATACATATATACATTCATCTGTATACATAACTGGTCTTTTCATTATTCTCTAAACAAGAACAAGCCACAATGGACTTCCTAGTATTCCATTCTCTCCATTGCCATTTGTAAACACTCTAGAATGGGTTCACCTGAACCATGTCAATAGCCTCCTAAGCAATTTTCCTGCCTCTGTTCTTGAATTCCTCTGATCCCTCCTTCACGCCACTGTCCAATTCATCTTCCTTGTGCACAGCTCTGTCTATACTCCCTTGCTTAAAACCTCCCAATGGCTGAATAAAATTCAAATTGCTGAGAATGGATTGACTGCTATAAAGTGTACAAGATATTGTGCTAGGGGTGCTACTTAGGGGATACAAAGAAAAATGAGGCCCAGTCCTTTCCTTCAAAGGGATCACTTAGTAGGTGATTTCAGTAATCCAGGCAGAGGTGCTGAGGACTTGACCTGAGTGGTGGCTTGGTGAGTGGCCAGAAAAGTATATAGATGAGAAGTAAACATTATTGTATTGTGGAGATAGAATTTATTAACTTGGCAAGTGATTGCTTATAGGAAGGGGGTGGGGGCAGTGAAGGAGAAAGAAGAGTTGAAAGTGATTCCCAGGTTGCAAAACCTGGGTAACTGGAAGGATGGTGGTACCCTCTATAGAAATAGGACATTTTAAAAGGGGGAAGAAATATGGGGGAGGGAGAGAGAGAGAGAGAGAGAGAGAGAGAGAGAGAGAGAGAGAGAGAAGATAATGAGTTCTGTTTTAGATATGGTGGGCTCAGGATATATACTTATAAACCAATGGTAGAATATGACCCATGGTCCATATATTAAGCTTTAACTTATATATTATCTATTTTACTTTTAACCACCTGATTCTTTTAGGCAGCAAACCCAACTTAACACAAAGAAACATCATGATATAGTTATCAGAGCACATGACCTGCAGTTATGAAGACTTGATTTTGAATCTTATGTCACATATTTATTATTAAGTCTAGATGTCTAACTCTAGGAAAGTCCACCTGGGCCTCAGTATCCTCATCTGTAAATTAAGAAGATTGGACTTGATGACATGTAAGATCTCTTTAATGTATGATGATGACTATTTTTAAGCATTCAGATAATTTTTAGTTGTCCAAAGGCAAAAACACCTGAGAAGTT
>JAQQSZ010018461.1:0-10572 GCA_028646595.1 Phalanger gymnotis | reverse complement strand
AAAAAAAAATCATACATGATCAAAAAAAAAAAAAGTCATATTCAGAGTCTGATGCTACCTCAATTCCTAGGCATTTATTTTCTATCCTAGAAGGAAACCAGAGCTATAAAGCTTAGGATGCTTCCATGCTGATTACAATTCCATCCTTGGAACATTAACGTGTGTGTATAGTGGATAGAGAGCTGACCTTGGTGCCAAGAAGACCTAAATTTAAGTCTTGCTTCTGATATGTCCTGGTTATATATGAACTTGAGCAAATCACTTAACATCTTAGTTCTCTAGACAACTCTATAACACTATAAGTTGGAGAGTAAGTGATGACTGGCATTGATGAAGTGGAATTTCCTAATATGAGAGTTCCCTATACCAATGAAACCACAGGGCCAGTACATTTACTAACCTCATGACAATTAGGTTGAGCATACGATAAATAACTAACTTACAATTGAGTTCACTTCTGAGCCAATCAGGGGCAACATTCAAAATGAGTTAGGGGATAAAGCGAGCATTTACTACTTTCTTCAGGAGAACTACAGGAACCCAAAGACCTACCTCCACAAGACAGTTCATCCTGAAGTAGGACCAGATGCATTGGACAAGAGCACCTTGTTGTACCATCTCCTTTCACAAGACAAATATGTGAACAACCACCATTATCCTGAGAACATGGATGCTGTCCTATAAATTAAAAAGGAAAGTTCAAATCTATCAACACGAGTAGATGGAAGAAACTCAGTTATCTCCTTATTAGAAACTTTCCATTTTTCCTTAACTACTAACAAAATCAAATGTATATTACGATTTTTTAAATAGCAAAGATTTCTGTCTAGATTAAGGTATCTGCTCCTTTGACTTAAATTATATAAACTACAATCTACTGTCAACATAAAAAATGCCTGGCATACATTAGTGTAGTAGTTACTAAAGCATCCATGTGCCTTGAAGTGTACTAAATGTTAAGGATACAAAGGCCAAAATAAAACGATCTTTGACTTCAAGGAACTTATACTCTAATCAAGAAAACAACATGCACACAAATGTAACATGAACTTCAATAGCCCCTCCCTTTAAAATAAAACATTTTGTCACAGTACGTGTAAGAAGCACTAGAATGGTGGACACCCACAGTTTACTTATCATTCTTTGAGATTAGGATTATCTGGTGAGGATGTGAACTCTGACGGCAGAAGGAAGGGCAGAAACAGAGGACTAAAAAAACTTATTTCCTTATTAACTGACTTCAAACCTTATCTTGCAAGAAAAAAGAGAATGTTTGGGGAGGAAAAAATTTAACTTGTGTCATGAGAAAAATGAAAGTTGAGACTGATTAATGAATGAGAAGTCAGCAGCTGTAGTGACAGTTAAAGATGACTTTGGCTATGATGTTCCTTCCAGATGACAAAAAGTAAATCTCAGTCTTTCTTTTATTGATACTGTCATTGTCAATAAATAGTATAACCAGTCACCTTTATGTTTATTTGATAGGGAGAAATGAACAAAAGCTTATGGGAAAAGAGATTCCTCCATTATTTAAAAAATTTGAGTGGGGACTCGGAGCTTAATTGCTTAATGAGTGGTATCGCAATTTTAGTAAATAATAATGATATCTCAAACTATATTATAGGTCCTTTTTCAGAGTAGATATGTGATTGCTCAGTCTGCCATTGGTCAAATGTTTACAGATGAGCAATAAGTTGTAAATGCTTTAAAATACATATTATTAGAATTATGCATGTTTAAATACCCAATCGACAGATTTTGTTGTTGTTCAGTCATTCAGTTGTACACGACTCTTTGTGACCTTGTGGACCATAGCATACCAATGCTGTCCATGGGGTTTTCTTGGCAAAGACTGGAGCAGTTTGCCATTTCCTTCTCCAGTGGATTAAGGCAGAGGTTAAGTGACTTGCCTAGGGTCACACAGTAAATGTGTGAGGCCACATTTGAACTCAGGTCTCCCTGACTTTAGGCCCAGCACTACGGAGCCAAATAGCTGCCTCAATTGACAAAATACATAGAACCAAATATTTGGAAATGGAAGAGTCCTTAGAGGTAGGTCATCGCTAACTCCCTTTTACAGATGAAGAAACTGAGGCCAAAAGATGCTAAGTAACTGACCAAGATCAATCAAGTGACAGTAGTAAACTTGGAGTCATAAATACCTGAATTCAAATTCTGCCTCTGGTACCAACTAGCAGTGTGACCCTAGGCAAACCTTTCTTAGCCATCAGTTTTCTCCTTTGTAAGGTAGGGATAATAGCAGCACCAGAAAAATTCTGGCTAAAAATGGTTCAATTATTTTAACATCAACAACCATATTTTTCCTCTAAACCTCAGAAAGGAAGTGAATCTATTATTCTTAGTTTTCCAACATTTGTTTTATCCAAAGCTTCAGAATTATACTCAAATGTACCAAACATTTCATTACTACAGCACTTGTTTTAGTATGTAATTAATATCCATCTGTAAAATTAACAAGGTCACTTATTTTAAGAAATTAAAGAATTCTGCTAATTTCTTTTATTCTCCAAAGCTTTCCTACACTTTTAAGTGTTGTTTTTCCTGCACTTCTAATATAAAAGGTATCTCGTGATACTTTGTTTCCCTACATATACTTATTTTTCTTCTCTGCTCTCCTTCCCCATTAGTGATAATTAAATTGGATGATGATGATCACGACACTCTACTATTAAATAAGAAATGAAAATTTAGAAATTGGTTGGTTCAAGAGTGAGACTGAATAGTGAAATACTGTATTTTCTTTCTGTTCTGAATAAATTGCTTTATTCTCCAATTACATAAGCAGTCAAAGAGAATTAATTACCAGAGTTGACAACATCTGAAGATCATTCATCACTGTAGTGATTTCTCTTCAGCAGGTATGCCTTTTCACTAAATTTATAGTCACAGATATTACTTAATAGTACCAGAGAAGCCAGTATTTTTGGAGCCAAAAGTAGAGAAAATTGTTATAATTTTATAGCTTTTCTGCATGCTTCCCTTAGAAGAGTTTTGAGGACAGTATAGAATTGTAGGACGGGAATAAATACCTTTTATGTTCTTGTTTTACTTAAGCTATAACATAACTTTGTATTGAGAGGCAGTGTGGAGCAGTGGAAAGAATACTGGACTTGGGAGTCAAGAGATGTGGGTTTGAATTCTGCCCCTAGATACTCAGTTGCTTTGTAACTATGGCTAAGTCATTTAAATCCCTTACAGCTTCAGTTTCCTCATGTGTAAAATGAGGATAATAATATTTGTACTATGTACATCACGGTGTTGTGAATAAAGCATTTTTCATAACTTAAAGAATTATATAAACCTAAGTTGTTTTTATATATATTCGGTGGAATTTGCCAAGACTTAGCAATCAGGTTTTATCTTAAAATGACCACTAGCAATTAGGAATTATTTGAAAAAATAACTTAATTTTGCAAATATTTGCCAAAAATACTTGTTTCTCTTTTATGAAGAAGTGACAGCGGTATAAGAGAATAGGATTTTGATAGTGGACTATATTGGACTAGGTAAGGCAGAAAACCCACAGTTTCCATGCACGAGCCACAGTGAACACACTGCAGTGTTTTCAAATATGGGATGAGCAAATTACTAATTATGCTAAAAAGACTCCACCAAGGAGACCTTGATACTATCTTAATACAATCTTCAAATGTACAGTCAGCAATCCCACTAGCTACTTACTATATTCCAGAAGGTTTAGCTCCTTTACAGCATGAATGTCACTGAGTTGGGCAATTCGAGCCTGGACCTTGGTCCGCCCTTCACGACCAGTCATGTCAATTTTTTCAATCATTTGCTGTTGCCTATCAATCCAATACAGCCAGTTTTCAAACACAGTCAGTCCCACAGGCTGCAAGATATTGGAGTCTTCTAAAACTATTCGATTGGCACCTTGGTAAAACAATCCAAAGAAAAACAATTTAAGTACCAATTCATTTAATGACATGTATTGAAATTCTATTGCCATTATATATGTAGCACTAAACTAGGTCCTACTAGAACTTAAAAATCTAATTGAAAAGATATGACATGCAAAATAAAGTTTTTAAAATGTTAATACATTACATGAAACACCAAATCAGTGATACAAACTTCTAAACAGTCTTTTTGCTTCAAATCATAGAGTGGAAAAGAGATTAAGAGATTATCTATCCCAATCAAATGCAGAAATATCTTTTATAACATTCCAGGAAAAAAGTTATTAAACTTAAAATACTTCTAAAATGAGGAATTCACTAGCTAATGAGGTGACTCATTTCATAGCTTAAGAAAAAAAACAAAAAAACTCCAAGAAAGCTCTTCTTTATAGTGAACCAAAATCTAACTGTCTGTAACCTTCACTATAGTTGGATTTTCCTAACCAATTTTGTACTTTATTTACATAAAGAAAATAATATACAGATAACACAAACCAAAACTAACCAAAAAATGTCTTGATGGATGGTCTCTTAAAGCTTCCATTTCTGGGAATATCCTTTGAAGAATACTGCAATGTAAAAGCCTCTTTCTTTCTCTTTTTATTTTTAATTTTTAAATTATTTTGCAAAAAATTATGTTTTTAGTTCTGAATTATCTTCCTTTCTCTTGTCCCTCTCCCACCCATTGAGAAGTCAAGAAATGATACCCACTATATATATGAAGTTAAGCAAAACATATTTCCACATTAGCTATGTTGCAAAAGGCAATATGAAAGCAAGAAAAATACAGAAAGTGAAGGAAAATATGCTTCAATCTGCACTCAGAGTTCATCAGTTCTCTTTCTAAAGGTGGAGAGCATTTTTCACTTTGACTCCTGTGTAATTGTCATGGAAAATTGTATTGATCATAGTAGTTAAATCTTTCACAGTTATTATCATTATGATTTTGCTGTTACTGTGTACAAGGTTCTCCTGGTTCTGGTCGCCTCACTTTGCTTCAGTTCATTTAAGTCTTCTCAGGTTTTTCTGAAATCATCCTCTCGCCATCTCTTATAATGCATTAGTATTCCAACACAACACTACATACTATAACTTGTTCAGATGTTCCCCAATTGATGAACATCCCTTCAATTTCCAGTTCTTTGCCACCATAAAAAGAACAGCTACAAATATTTTTGCACATATATGCCGATTTCCTTTTTCTTTGATCTCTTTGGGGTAAAGACCTAGTAGTTGTATTGCTGGATCAAAGGGTGTGCAGTTTCATAGCCCTTTGGGCATAGTTCCAAACTGTTCTCCAAAATCATTGGAGTGGTTCACAACTCCACCATCAGTGTTCCTATGATTCTCAATCCCCTACAGCATTTGTCATTCTTTTCCATCATATTAGTCAATCTGATAGGGGTGAGGTGGTGTAGTTTTAATTTGCATTTCTCTAATTATTAGTGATTTATAACATTTTTTCATATGTATTCATAGCTTTGATTTCTCCTTCTGAAAACTATATTCTTTGACCATTTATCAATTCGGCAATGGCTGTTATTTTTATAAATTTGGCTCAGTTCCCTTATATATTTGAGAAATGAGACATTTATCAGGGAAACTTGCAATAAATTTTTTTTCTCCCAGTTTCCTGCTTTCCTTCTAATTTTGGCAGCATTGGTTTTATCTGTACAAGAACTTTTAAATTTCATGCAATCAAAATTATCTATTTTGTCTCCCAAGAATCTCTCTCTCTCTTGTTTAGTCATAAACTCTTCCTTTATTCACAGATCTGACAGGTAATTTTTTCCATGTTTCCCTCTAAGTCTGAATCATGTACCCAATTTTGAGCTTATCTTGGTATATGGTGGGAATGTTGGTCTATGCGTAGTTTCTGCCAGACTGCTTTCCAGTTTTCCCAGGAGTTTTTGTCTAATAACAAGTTCTTGTCCCAAAAGTTTGGAACTTTGGGTTTATCAAACAATAGTTTACTGTGATCTTTTACTTCTGTATACGCCATACTTCATCTATTTCATTGATCAACTATATTTTTACTCTGTACTAGATTGTTTCGATGATTACTGCTTTGTAGTGTAGTTTGAGATCTGGTACTATGGGTTACCTTCCTTCACATTTTTTACACAGATGCCCTTGACCTTTTTGTTCCTCCACATAAATTTTATTATTTTTTCTAACTCCGTAAAATAATTCTTTGGTAATCTGATTGGCATGATATGAAATAATTTAAGTGTTTTGTAATTATGTTTACACAGTTCCCAGGTATGTCTTGGCAGGTAGACTGTCAATTATTTAATATGGTCCGCTGTTATTTTAAATGGAATCTCTTGCTACTGGGTTTTGTTGGTAATATACGGAAATGCTGGTGATTTGTGTGGATTTGTTTTAAATCCATTTTGGTAAAGTTATTAATTGTTTTGACTAGTTTTTTCATTTTCATACTTAAGGTAATAAGGTGATGGCCACAAAGAAGAGAAAGCTGCTGGAGGTCAATGAACTCGAGGCTCCAGCTAAAAAGCAGCAAATCTACACTAAGCTATAAACAGATTCTTATGCCATGTTGGTCAAAACTGACAAACATCATGATAATAGCCATAACAATGAATAATATTGTTATTGATCGCTTCAGGTGATTCTGGTATCATTGGAAGCGTGCCAGAAGAGACTAGTAAAAAGTAAAATGTACATTATTGTTCTAATGAATAAAGGATTTATTAAGCACTCACTATGTGCAAAGCACTATGTTTATTTTATTAAAAGTCTCTAACACTTCAAATAAGAACTAAGAAAGGCAAAAATGGAAGGAGGCACACAAAGAAAGAAGTAGAGAGACTCCCCAGACTAAATTATTGAGAAATACCATTCTTGGGTACCTGAGAGATCACTACTTTCAATTCGCCGGAGATCTGAATCAGCCCAAAACAGTTTACCCAAGCGGCTATCAAGGGCTAAAGCTATAGGTTTACTTAAGCCACTGAAAAAGAGGACCTCTCTTTCTGTCCCGTCCAAAGCAGCCCTCTCAATTTTTGGAGACCTTTCTTGAAGATTGGTAAAATACATATACCTAAAGAGAGAAAGAGGAAAAAAGTTATAAAAAGAAAACATATTGATACAAGTACAGCCAAACCTCACTAATAAGATATAGCAACTTTCTTTTTTTTAAGGCAATGAATTTTTACTATTTTCATGGAGCTCAACAAACTAGGATAACAAAAGTATATACTAGTAACTAGAAGATGTCCTTAGGAGCTCTGCTTTACTAAATAGATAAAGATTTATAATTAACTTGATAAATGTTTTAGGTATAGAAACAACTATCCAAGACATCTGAAAACTATTTTCTGCCTAGTCTCAATTATAATAAAAAATTCAGCGAGAAACTAGTAAATTACATCTTTTACCTTGAAAATGCACAAAAACTGGGGCACCTAGGAGGTAGTGCAGTGGATAAAGCATTAGCCCTGCAGTCAGGAGGACCTGAGTTCATATCCAGCCATAGAAACTAGTTGTACAACCCTGGGCAAGTTACTAACCCTGATTGTTTCCCCTACCACCAAAAAAAAAAAAAAAAAAAAAAAAAGGAAGAAAATGCTCAAAAATTCAGCCAGAAGCTCAAAAATTCAGCCAGAAGCTCACAGGCAAAAGGAAAAGTGCTACCCTTTGTTACCCTTCCAAGCCCTTACCAGCACAAGGTAGCCTCACAGTAGGACCAGAGACAGAAGATGTTTAGCCTGTAAGAGTCTATGTCCATAGGCAAACAGCAAGAACAAAGAGGGCTCTCTTGAGAAAACCCCAAGGTGGTCTGAAAGAAATATTGGAAAAGCCCCAGAGAAATCTTGGAATTCCTAAGGAGTAGCAAGGAACGGCAATCAGACAGGACATTCCAGGCCAATGGACTCAGAGGTGCCTAATGTTCTGTTGTCCATAGAAGGTACTGAAGATCCAGTATTCTGAACCTTAAAGACCCCAAGGGAGCCCAATCTTGGTAGGTGAAAGTCAGTGCAAGAACCAAGGGCAAAACCACACAAGGCTGAATACCACAGAAGTATAGCAGAGGTCTGACACAAAGCCCCTTAAGAACTAAAGCTGGAAAGAGTAAATTAAACACCAATCAATATAAAAAAATTACTAAATCTAGAGCTCTCCAAAAAGAAGCAGCAAGTAAACCCCGTAACAATTATAAGCAGAGATTCAAAGGAAAAAACAAGTTTTCCAAAATCATGAATATGTAGAAGAAAAGCTCTAGAAAAAAGAAAAGCAATAAAAATAAGTCGATTAGAAAACAAAATGCTAAATCAAACACACCAAAACAGACTCCCTGAAAATTAGATTAAACTAAAATCAATGACTTTATAAAACAGCAAGAAATATTAAAACCAAATCAAAAGACTGAAAAAATAGAAGAAAATGGAAAATATCTGATGTCAAAAATAAATGATGTGGAGATGAGATCAAAGAGAGATAATTTATGAATCACTGAAATCTCTGAAAATAATACTTGTTAAACAACTTAGTCAATATATTTGAAGACATTGTGAATGAAAATTGCCCAGATCTATTAGTCAGAGGGTAAAGATAGAAAGAATCCATTGATAACCTTTTCAAAGGAACAAAACCCCCCCAAAGTCTTAGGAATGTCACAGCCAAAATACAGAGTTTCCACATCAAAGAAAAACATTATTGATAGGTACAAACAGACTCTAAGCAGGACCACAGGAGACCTGGCTAAACAACAGGAGATCTCGGAATATAGTATTTCTGATGGCAAAAGAAGTAGGCTTAAAACCAAGAACACATTATCCTGAAAAGTTGAGGATAATCTTGTGGAGGGGAAAAAGGACCTTAATGAAACAAAAGACTTGCAAGTATTTCTGATAAAAGACTTAGAAGAATTCTAAAACAGAAATACTAGAATATAAAGAAACCTGAAAAGAAACATCTGTTTGAACAACTGGATAGAACATGATGATGTAGTGACAGGATTCTAATGAGCGGGAAAAGGAAAAAGTGTCCCTTCAGGATTTTAATGTCTTCAAAGGGGAATAAGGAAGTTAACTTTTAAAAATAGAAGTACTGAGGGTGGATTGGTTCTGAGGATTTAAAGAGGGGAAAGAGAAGGGAGGATAAAAGGAATACACTAGCATGGAAAGAAGGAAGAAGGAGGTGGAGTTATTTCTCAGAATAGCAAAGGTATGTAAGAAGAGAATATACTAATATGGAATAAAAGGTAGTAGTAAGAGGCATCAAGATGAACCTCCTACCTAAAATGAGCAAAAGAGGGCTGAACATCTACATAAACACACTCAGTTCAGCGTAGAAATACATCAAACTCAAAAGGAAAACAAGTGGGAATGGGGGAGTGGTTAGAAGGAGGATAAAGGAGGAAACAATTACAGACAAAATAAACTTCCTGATCTTGAAAGAGGGATTACAAGAGGGGGAAAAGATAAGAAAATGACTAGAATCTAAGAGGACACTTTAGCTTGCCAGACAGACAACTGAAGGATGACTGAACAAACTGTGGTATATAAATGTACTGGAACATTATTGTACCCTAAGAAATGATTCAGAATTTCAGAGAATCCCTGGTAAAATGAATTGATGAAGAGGGAAGTGAGAAACAGGAAAATAATTTATATAAGGATGATGCAATAATGAGTTTTCATTAGAAATACACCTGTGAAAGACTTAAGACCTCTGATCAACACAACGATCAGCTATATCTCTGAAGGATTTCTGATGATACACGTTACCCATCTCCTGACAGAGAGGGGATGAACATAAGCTATGGAGACGTACAATTTTGGACATATTCGTTATGGAGATTTGTTTTGTTTAACCACACTTATTTGTCAAAAGGGAAAAGGAAGATTCAAGAGGCACAAACAGGATAGTTTTACAGTAACAAATAAAATTTCACAGTAACTTATAAAATTTTATTTAAGTTTGGAATTATTTTTAAATTATCCTTTTAAATAACTAACTTAAAGCATTCCTTTTGTGTTTACAGGATTCCCTTGCTTGGTAAACTTATTTTTCATAGATCAAAATTAACTCTGACTGGGGCGGAGCCAAGATGGTGGCTGGAAAGCAGAGACTTGCCTGAGCTCCCCCCCAGCTCCCTCCAAACACCTATAAAAAATGGCTCTGAACAAATTCTACAGCTGCAGAACCCATGAAATAGCAGGGGGAAGCAGGGCTCCTGCCCAGGACAGCCTGGATGGTCGCTGGGTAGGGTCTATTGGAAGCAGAGTGGAACAGAGCCCAGCGTGAGCTGCGCCCAGACCAACCAGACCAGGAGTTGGTGGAACAGGCGCTAGCACCCTGAATCAGTGAGCTGTGGCAGTTACCAGACTTCTCAACCCACAAACACCAAAGACAACAGAGAAGATTAGTGAGAAAAGCTGCTGGGATGGAGTGAAAGGAGTTGACAGTTTGGCTACTGCCCTGGAGGCAGTGGAGGTGATGCAGCTCTGAGGCTGCTTACAGAGCTATAGATGCAGTTGCTTCCAGCCCCAGGCCCACCTGGTGGGAGGAATTAAGTGGCAGATCAGAGCAGGAGTACAGAGCCTGCTTAACATCTGAGTCTGGTCCAGGTTGGCAGTTCTTGGGGGAGGAGCAGCGCTGGTGTGGC
>JAQQSZ010018460.1:0-10572 GCA_028646595.1 Phalanger gymnotis | reverse complement strand
CTATATTTTCAGTTGACAAAGCATGCGATGACACCTTTCTGATCATAAAGCTTTATGGACCCTGTCTTATTATGGCACTCCTGCTTTATGTCATTTCCATGTTTATGGCTGACATATATGGAGACTATAATTTTGGCTGACACAGAAATCCATAGCCAGGTAGGGAGGGGGACTACCTCTGTGGGGATAAAAGTCTATGTCAAACATCAGTTATTTCAGTTCAGAATTATTCTGACTTCCATGAGTATGTTTTCTCTAGTGCTGGAAGAGTAGCATGTTTACAACCTAATTCAATTTGTTTCTTTAGAGACCAAACCTCTGTTTAGAGTTGACACCATCTATCTCCTGCTCTTCTCTCCTCTTGTTTTTTGTCTTCAATCTTTCTCAACATCAGAGTGTTCTCCAGTGAGTCCCATCTTCTCTTAGGTGGACAATGTATTTAAGCTTCAGCTTTAGTGTTTGACCTTCCAGTGAGTATCCTGAATTAATTGGTTGAAGAATTAACAGGTTTGATCTCTTTGCTATTCAAAGGACTCTCAAAGGTCTTCTCTAGCACTACAATTCAAAAGACTCAAGTCTGGAGGGCTCAACTTTCGTTACAATCCAACTCTCAAAACCTGAGCTTTCATGACTTCAGTTGTTTCTGAGTCTTTCCCTATTCCACTGATTTACTACTCTGTTTTTTAAGAAATGTCAACTATTTAGATGGCAGCTGTATGTAATATAGTTTGAGGTCTGTGAGTGCCATTCCTTCCCTTGCATCTAGACATTTCATTCCTTGTTTCCTATAATATCCTAGACCTGACATTTCTTCAAATTATTGTGGGTTAAAAATTATTACATTCAGTAATGTATTTGTTTAAATGTTTGATAAAGCATTTCATCTATAAATTCTTTCATGGTGTTGCTATTTACTTATTTACTGCCATACCAATCAAACTACCAAATAATTACTTTACAGAGCTGCATAATATCAAAGACTAAGCAAATTAATTTAAGGATTCTTTTCATTTGATTGGATTGGATTGGCCTGTACATGAGAAATTAGCATTTATCCAGTTATTTAGATCTTTCTGTATTTGTAAGAAGGGTTTTGTAATAGTGTCCATATAGGACCTGTGTCTTGTCAGATAGGGTCTCAAATGTTTTGTACTGTCTGTCTTCTTCTTAGAAGGAATTTCTCTTTCTAGAGTTGCCTGATGCATTTGGTTGGTGATTAACAGAAATGCTAATAATTTGTGTGCATCTATTCTTTTAACTGTCATCACTTGGCTGAGGCCATTCATTATTCCAGTTTGTTTTTAAGTTATCTCTCTCAGTACAATATTATATCGTACACAAAAAGTGATAGACACATCTTCTTGTCTTCTTGGTCCTCAGGATGATCTTGCTTTATTGTCCTTAACTCGATGACATGGGGCTGAGAAATTGAATGGAATGACCTCTGAAAGTGAGACATTTAAATTTGTCCCATGCTCATTCTTCATGAAAACTTTCTGGCCTAGAACAGGGAGTTTGGAAAAGTAGAAACAAGGTGTGTAACCATATGATATGTCATGTTCTCCATTTACCCTGGGAGTAAAAAGGTTTTCTTACCTGACACCCCCCACAAGGAAATTTCAAAGGACTGAGCTCTAAAGTGTCAAATTTATAGGAGCCAAAGGGGTCCTACACTTGTGGCATACTTGTGAATGCACTGTGAGAGGACAGGGAAGCCAGGACCTATGTGAATGTCTGCAGCACAGGGTTCAAGACATTATCTTCAGATACATATATCCTAAGAATTACCTGGAGTTCAGTTCTTGACTTTTTGTCCTTCTTGTATTTGGAGTTTTTTACTTAAACTCTCTAATGTATTTTTTTCTGGAACAGAGCTGTTCTTAGAGGTATCAATATTATCATTTTGGGGATGCTTTCCCTGTCCTGGTACTGAATATACTTTAAAGAAAGGACAGAGATCTGGGCTGTGGTATTTTGATACTCTTCTTTATTGCACAGAAGTGAGTGCATTTTCAAAATAAATAACATGTCCAGCACCTGTTCTTTTTTAGAGGAGGTCTCAGAATCCCATCAAGTTTTCATGAAAGTATCCTAAGCTGAGAAAAACATTCAAAGATATCACTAAAACAAAGCAAATGGTATAATGCTGCCTAACAAAAAGTCATAGGGGAAGGAGTGAATATAAAATATGACCTCAAGAACATCTAATTTCAATAGATCCCAAAAAGAAAAAAAAAACAGAGAATACTATCACTGACTATTTTCTCATTTTTATTATGTTTTATGGCAATCAACAATGATATATCTAATGTATCATTGCTGAAAGTATTAGAAGGGAATAATAAAGCTATGGCAAAAGTTTTCTTAACCATAAAGTCATGATGACTTTATGGTTACATAATTGATGGAAAGGAGTGAAAGGCATAATACCTTCTATGTCCATTGGGGACAAATCACCTTCTCAACAAATTAATTAGATCTTAAAGGTTCTTAAATACATCTTTTCCTGTGGACATGTGCAATTCATCCAAAAATATTTCACTAATGTAATGACTGATATAGCTCCGATATGCAAACTGGGGAAATATTATAGTTTTAATTTTGAAAATAAGGAATCGAGGACTCAGAATGCTGGATATAATTATCAAGGTTAGAACTGGAAATCAGGCACTCACATCTTTAAATTCATAGATTTTTCGCAGTATTATTTGAAATCATGGTTCATCTAATAAATGTTACCATATTGAAGATATTTCAACACAACAACTTATCTAATTCTATCTCTACTCAAAAATCAAAATATGAGATTCAAATGAAAAAGAGATGATGTTAACAGAAAACAGAAGACACAAAAGCTAGATATATTTAAAATATTTTAAGACTATAGGAGTCATGGAGATACTTCACTGGGGCTGGTTTCTAAGAATTTGAGAAGATCTGGCTTCTTATGGCATTAGCTTTCTTCTTCAGTTTCTCCACAGCAATTCTGTCTGACCTGAGAAGGATCACATAGCACTTGGGAGCAAAGATGCAAGTAAGAATCGCAGCACCCGAGGTCAAGATGGAAAAGACTTCCACTCTGACATGTGGGCAGAAAGGATATCCAGAAACTGCAGAATACAAGCAGGCTGAAGGTCACTTCATTGTAAGTGTCTGGCAGATTCCTGGCCAGAAAAGCCATGGTGAATCTCCCCATGGCCAGCAAGGCCGTGTAGGCCAGTAGAAGGTAATCATGGAGCCATCATTACACTGAATGACAGTGAAGGCAGGCTCTGTGTATATGTCCATCTTCAAGAATGGGAGATAGGTCACAAGCCAGATGCTGCAGAGACACATTTGGATTACATTACAGATCAAAATGAGAGAATAAGATATGTGGAGCTCAGCCACCTCCTGAACTTGCTCACTGGCTTTGTGGCATTGAAGGCCAGAACCACAGTGATGGTTGTAGCTAAAACGGAGGTAACAACCACTGTAAACACAACTGCAAATGTGGCTTGTCACAGGAGGCAGGTAGTTGTGGTTGAATGGCCAATGAAGAGCAAGGAGCCAGAGGAAGCTGAGGCTGAGAAAGAGCAGAAGAGAATAGCCGAGGCTGCAGTTATTCGCTTTAATGTGGGGGTGTCTTTGCGCTTCACAAAGACTCCAAGAACCAGAACAGTAAGGAGGAAGGAGCAGAGAGCTGTCCAGGCAAGAGCCATTCCAAGAGGTTCTTCATAGGCCAGGAAGGTCACAGTCTTAGGGAGTCATCAATCTCTCTCCCCACTTGGATACTCATCTTCAGGGTACTGCAGATACTTCTCTTCATCTGCAAACAACAACAACAACAAAAGAATCTTACTACATCCCCCATAGATCATAGTTTTCATACTCCAATAAAGCACAGTTTTAGTCATTTGACACTGAGCTCAGCCTCATGTTGTACCCCTCTGTTTAAGTCTGAAGAACAAGAATTCTTGAGGATTCATAAGATAAACATTGATTTCAGTATGTTCATATCTCCATTTATGGATAAAATAATGTAATGTAAATATTGATTGCCTATCATATGTTTACTAAACAAAAATTTAAATTGTAATTCATTCCAATATTGAAACACCTACAGTGAGCCCTTCAGGGGATCTTTACAAATAATCTGGTACTTTCAGAATAGAAATGAGAGGTTGAAACCATTACTTCTGTCTTTTTTTTCCACACACGAAGCCCAAGAAAATGTAACAAATTAGATGAAAAAGACTTTTTAATGTGTTTCTTTTAATGCTAAGTCATAACTACAAATCCTGTGTTCTAACAATATATGATTATGATCATGCAAGTCAAACATTCTTCAAATAAAGTAATTTCCATAACTATTTTGATTTCTGATTTGAAATTTGAAATCAGAAAATATATTGTGCACCTTTGACTATGGTTCTCTAGTTTCCACAGTTCAGTAAGTGAGGACTTCAAACCTGTCTCCTTCATGTTTTCCACTCATCTGTGTTAAAATATTATTGTGTATATATGCATTACTCCAGCCTCAAGGACTTTTGTTCTCCCAGGGCCTATTCATTAAATATTGTCCACACATGTATACTTCTTTAGTGTTTCTTGAACTATTAACAAATTGTACAATGTTAAATTTGAGGTTTATTTTCACATATGAAACTGGCCAAAGAGTGACATAAAAAGAGATACTAGTGAAAGCTTATGTAAAAAGATGTTTCTCTGAATTATTTAATAAATAGCTTTTAATCAAATGGTAAGATGGCTTAGAGCGACTTCCTTTCTCAATAAGAGGGATGTTGCAAATGTAGTTATTACTGTGGAAACTTAAATTTAAAAAATGCAGAGTTTGAATGCTTGGAAGTTTAGAGTAAGGACCTCCATGTCTGGTTCTTTATCGGGCCAGGTGATCTTCAGAATCCTCTTAAGACAATTCAAATGGATGTGATTCAGTTTCCTGCCATGGCACTGATAGACTGTTCAGGTTTCACAGGCATACAGTGATGAAGTCAGCACCACAGCTCTGTAGACCTTCAGTTTGGTAGTCAGTCTAATGCCTCTTCTCTCCCATCCTTTCCTTTGGAGACTCCCAAATACTGAGCTAGCTCTGGCAATGCATGTGCCAATCTCATTATATCCCTGGAAAGCGCACTACTAAGGTAAATGAACTTATCTGTGGCATTCAAAACTTCTCTATCTGTTATAACCGATGGATCCACGTATGCATTGTGTGATGGTGGCTGATGGAGCACCTGTATGTTCTTGGTGTTAATTGATAGGCCAAAATTAACACAAGCAACAGAGAATTGATCCATACTTGGTCTCAGCTTCAGATGCTGCATTGAGTGCACAATCATCTGCAAACAGAAAACCATGTACCAACACTCCCTCCACTTTGGTATTGGCTTGTAGGATTTTCAAGTTGAAGAATCACCAGTGAGGTAGCTGACCTTGATGCCATGTTCATCCTCATTTAAAACATTTGACAACATGGCTGAAAACATCACACTAAAAATCACGGGAGCAAGCACATGGCCTTGTTTCACTCGATTGGTGACTGGGAAGGCATGAGAGCATTTTACTACTACTGTAATCCATAATCCTTCTCTGCCCTTATCACCTAATTGTAAACTTCTGCAGTCCTCCATAAAAGCTTAATCTCAAACTTAATCTTAACCTTCCCCACTCCTAATGGAAATATTAATAATTCTAAACTCAAAATCTAAACATTACCTAAGCACAGGTGATTTTGGATTGAGAGTAGAAGTCTGGTCTCTGGAGGTAGTCTTCATGAAAACATCCCTTGCTGAAAGATTAACCAGAGTACTCTAAAGAGCTTTTTTTGGAAAGGCTCTTTTACTGGGGGTTTGTGTCTTTACTCAACTAAGACTGGCTCAGAAAAAATGTATAAAAATCTGACACCTGCAACCCTTCTTCATTAGAGGTCCTGTGTCATGGCTGATGGGGCCTAGTCCTTATTTGTTATATAATTGGCATGCATTGCTTAGGAAATCAATATAGTCAAAGTCGTGAACATTTTTTTTTTTGGTACTTCATCTTTCACTGGACACAATGTCCTGTCACCGAATGTTATCTCTCCCCCATTCCTGTAAAGCAGTTTGCAGAGGAAGAAATTAATGTGAACAGTTCTAAATTAGGATCAAAAGAAAATCCTAAGAGGTACTGAGCAACATCTTCCCGTAAAGTACGTAATACATCAATATGCTTGTTAGTTCTTGAAGGGAGCCTGTATCTCCATAGATGGAAACAATATTTGATAATGAAGCAATAATTCTAGAGGAGAATGGAGAATCTTCATGAAATTTAAAGATTGGGGTGAGTCTTTGTAAAGCCAATCAGTAAGTGAAAACATCTTTCCTGCCCATTGAACTGGCTTCAGGTGGGGCCAACCAAGGAGGGTCTGATTAGAGAGAGGCCCACACCCTTTAACTAATTAGGTGTAAGCAAACTAGTTAGCTAGTTTGAGAGAGGCAGGAAGCCCTCAGGGCTGTAAGGGAAGTTGCTAAGACCAGAGCCAATGGAATGTGCCAGAATTCTAGTCAATCAAATGATGTCTAAGGACTGTGAGAGAGAGAGAGACAGAGAGACAGAGAGAAACAGAGACAGAGACAGAGAGACAGAGAGAGACAGAGACAGAGAGAGACAGAGAGAGAGAGACAGAGAGAGAGACAGAGAGAGAGACAGACAGAGAGACAGAGAGAGAAACAGAGAGAGAGAGTGAGAACAGAGCTTTAAATGGCAGAAGCTGCAGAAACTGAAAAACAGAGCACTGGACTCAAGAAGCTGAAGAAACCAAGACATGGAGAGCAGCAGGATTCAGGGACAGAGGGCCATCTTCCAGAGCATGCAGAGTGGAGAGTACTGAACACCAGAGGGAGTTTAGGAACTTGGAGTCAGTGGAGCCAAAGGAGAGAGAATGCTGAACAGGGACTAAGAATTTATTAGTGATCTTCTTATAGGAGGGCCCTAGCATTGTGGAGAACCACAAGTATGCTATGGTCTGGCTTGCTGCTGTAATAGTTTCTTGTAATCTCCTTGTTGCTAAAGTCAGATGGACTTATTGCTTTGGGAATGTTGTTGGCATAATATTGAATTGGGGGCATTGGTCCTTGGGTCTGATCCTTTGGAGTCTAAATAAATGTGATACTTACTCTGTCTTCTAGCTAGAGAATTCATTAAACCCTGTGATTCTGAACCACTCAGGCATGCTCATGCTCCTCTTTGCAGTCATGAATTTTGGCTTAATGACATAGTCGATCCTTAAAAGCTACACATAGACTATTCCCGACCATCTCCTCTTTCAGATCACTGAAGAAATTTTCCCCTCTTGTGTTATCAGAAGGAACAAGTCCCACCCAATTCCAGGCAAAATGCAGCATTAATTGGATGAATGCAAGATGAAGAGTGGATTCCATTCTGCCCATAGGGATGGATGTATGGATACTGCACCTTATCAGTCAAGAGACTATCAAACAGACCATAGGTGATCTAAATGAAAAAGAAAATGGGGATTTGTCCTCCTTCACATTTGTTTGTCAAGCAAATATCAGTGGCTTGCACAGAGCAGGTAATAAATAAATGCATGTTAATTTTAATTTACAATTTCAGGCCCTAAAATTACACTTTTGTGGAATGTAACAATGTGAAGGAAATTTTAAAATTGTACTTGATCAAGAATCCTTTCTCCAAGGTCTCCATGAAGTACTTATTCCTACTGTGATTGAAACATTCCAGAGGGGAAAAAGAGATCCCTCCAAAAAAGATCAGTCCTCTTTTAGACAAATCTACTAATTAGAATCTTTTTTTCTTAACTTTGTAACTGGGTCAACCTCTTTGGAACATTGACTCGGTGTTCCTATTTCTTTCAAGTAGAATAGTCTTAGTGTCTCCTACATGCAGTCGTTATACACTTGGGCATAATTATATGTCCTCTAGCTCATCTCATCTCTTCACCAACTCAAACATCAACAATTACTTTAAACAGTCTTTCTATGGCATGCATTCCATTTCTCTCATGTTTCCAGGGATAATGATATTTCCCTGATACCAACAAATGTGCCCCAGAGCTTGTTCCAGGAGGAGAAGTTCTCTAGCCCAAATTCAATCAGAGATGGGAGATAGATTCCTCCTCACACTGAATTCCCTGCCCAGGTAGGCATTAAACATTGCCTCTTCCCTATTAGAAGGTCTCTATGACATAAGTAAAGATGCACTTGTCCACATCCACTGAGCACCCAACTTCTTGATCTATACCCCCCAAAAATCCACTAGTATCAGATCTTCTGTCATCAGATTTGTCCTGCAGGCAAGAGAAAGTTTCATATGTAGAGTGTCATTGGTGTATCCTTTATCCCCGATTTTCTAAGAATGAGATTAAGGAACTAGTGCTAGACTCTATTTTTAATCAGATCCACAATAAACCAATCAGCAAAGATATCCTGCTCCAAACTCCCAAACTGATGCCCTCATGATCTGAACCCACTGTGGCCAATGTTTGGGAGAATGTAGTCCAGATCTACCATCTTTTGTCCCATTTTGTGGGAAGAGGATAAATTGGAAAATAGTACCTTCCCATTCCATGACGTGCAATAATTTCAGGTTACTTTTAGACTCAGATCTATAACAAAAATGTACAAAATATGGACCACAATACCACAATCATAGTAATTTTGCCCTCAGAAGAGTAATTATAAAATATTTCTCTCTTATACCCTCAATTACAAAGCATAGATAGAAGGCTGGAAGAAAGGAGGGCATATGAAGGGAGGGCGTAGTCAAAAGACATGGTCAAAAAAGAAGGAAAGTTATAAACAGGAAAATAGGATGGCAGGAAAGACATAGTAATCAGAACTGTGATTATAAATGGGATAAGCTGATGAAACAGAAATGGATAGCAGAGTGGATTAAAAAAAAACAAAATCCTACAATATGTTGTTTACAAGAAAGTCATTTGAAGCAAAGATACAAAGACAAAGGTAAGGAGCTGGAACAGAATGTATTATGCTTCATCTAAAGTAAAAAGAAAATAGCAGTGGGAAATCAGGATCTCAGACAAAGCAAAAGCAAAAATGAATCTAATTAAAAGACATAAGGAAGAAAAATGTATGTTGCTAAAGGCTACCATAATGAAGTAATATCAATTCTAAACATACATGCACTAAATGTTATAGCATCCAAATTTTAGGAGAAAATCTTATGTGGGTTGCAGGAGTAAATTGACGATAAAAATATACTGGTTAGGGACTTCAATTTTATACTCTCTGAACAAGATAAATCTAACCACAAAATAAAGAAGAAGTTAAAGAGCTGAATAAAATTTTAGAAAAGTTAAACATGATAGGTGTCTGAGGAAAACTGAATGTCAGTAGAGAGGAAAATATCTTTTTCTCAGTAGCACCTATCCAAAAACTGACCATGTATGAGGGAAAAACAAACTCATACTCAAATGCGGAAAAGCAAAAGTATGGAATGCATTCTTTTCAGATAATAATCTAATAAAAATCACGCTAAATAATGCCACAGAAAGATAAAGTAAAAATTAATTGGAAACAATTATCTAATATTAAAAAATGAGTGGGTCAAAGAATAAATCATGAAAACAATCAACAAATTAATTAAAAGGAATGGCAACAAGGAGAAAGCAAAATTATTGGGATGCAGCCAAATCAGTACTTAAAGAAAAAAATTTTTATCTCTAAATGCTTCATCAATATAACAGAGAAAGAGTACATTAATGAAATGACCAATTAGACACCACGTATGAAATTGTGAAAAACAAAGGAGAGATTAATAAATTGAAAATAAGAAAGCATTTTAAGTAATAAATAAAAAAAGACACAAGTTTTATGAAAAAAGATATTTTACCATTGATTAATTTAATTAAAAAAAGAAAACCAAATTTCCAGTATCAAAAATTAAAAGGATGAATTTGACACTAAATAAGTGAAAATTAAATCAATCATTAAGAGCTAATTTGCCCAAAATACATGACAAGAAATCAGACAACCTAGCTAAAGTGGTTGAATATTTACAAATAAATTGCCCAGATTTTTTTTAAAAATAGAGTAAATGGAATATTCAACTAACCATATGTTAGCAAAATATGTTGAGTAAGCCATCAATGAATACCTGAGAAAAATTTACCAGCAAGATGAATTCATAAGTGAATTCTACTAACTATTTGAAGAACAATTGATTCAATATTTTATAATTTATTTGGAAAAATAGACAAAGAAGGAACACTACCAAATTCCATTTATGACCCAAACAATGTGATGATACCTAAACCAGAAAGAGTGAAAAGAGAAAAGGAAAACTATTTTGTGATGGAGAATGCTGAGTGAAAAGTTTGATGTATAAGGAGAAGAGAAATGGAAGACAGAGAAAAGTGAGAGATATACTTTTACCCGGAACATGACCAGGGAATAACAGGATGGTAACTCCTATAATCTCTTGGCAAGAGAGTAGCTACAGAGGAAGACAGAATTACTAGGGAAGAAATACTAGATTCAGGACACTAGAAATAGAAGACAATTACATTTGGAAATGGGAGAGTTTGACAAAGAA
>JAQQSZ010018459.1:0-10573 GCA_028646595.1 Phalanger gymnotis | reverse complement strand
CATTCTTCTCCTCATTGGCTTTTTGGAGTTCTTTTGCTGTTTGGGTTAGTCTATTTTTTAAGGTGCTATTTTCTTCCGTATTTTTTTGGATCTCCTTTAGCAAGTCATTGACTTGTTTTTTCATGCTTTTCTCACATTCCTCGCCTTACTCTTCCCAATTTTTCCTCTACTTCTCTAACTTGCTTTTCCAAATCCTTTTTGAGCTCTTCCATGGCCTGAGACCAGTTCATGTTTTTCTTGGAGGTTTTTGATGTAGGCTCTTTGACTTTGTTGACGTCTTCAGGCTGTATGTTTTGGTCTTCTTTGTCACCAAAGAAAGGTTCCAAAGTCTGAGTCTGAATCTGAGTCTGTTTTCACTGCCTGGCCATGATTCCAGCTAACTTGAGTTTTTCATCAGGGTATGACTGCTTGTAGAGTAGAGAGTACTTTGTCCCAAGCTTGAGGGGCTGTGCTGTTGTTTTCAGAGCTACACAGCAAGCTCTGCCACACCCACACTCCTGCTCCCCCAAGAACTGCTAACCTGGACTGTGACTCAGATCTGAGCAGGTCTGCACTCTTGCTCTGATCCACCACTTAATTCTTCCCACCAGGTGGGCCTGGGGCCTAAAGCCACTGGAGCTGCAGTTCTGTAGCTGCACCACCTCAGCTGCCCCCTGGCAGTAGCCTACTGTGAACTCCTTTCACTCTGTCCCAGCAGCTTTTCCCACTAACCTTCTCTGTTGTCTTTGGCATTTGTAGGTTGAGAAGTCTGGTAACTGCTGCAGCTCACTGATTCAAGGTGCTATGCCTCTTCTGCCCACCTCCTGGTCTGGTTGTTCCTGGTGCGGCCCATGCTGGGCTCTGCTCCATTCTGCTCCCAGCTCTGTGTGATAGACCTTTCCCAGTGACTATCCAGGCTGTCCTGGGCTGTAGCCCTGCTTCCCTTTGCTATTTCATGGGTTCTGCAGCTCTAGAATTTGTTCAGAGCCATTTTTATAGGTGTTTGGAGGGACTGGGGGGAAGCTTAAGCAAGTCCCTGCTTTCCAGCTGCCATCTTGGCTCTGCCTCCAGACTCTATAGTTCTTTCTCTAGATGTAGATAACTCTTTCTATCATAAGTCCTTTGGAGTTATCTTTGAACCTTGTATTGCTAAGAAGAACCAAGTCTATCAAGGTTAGTCATCACAGAAGTAATATGACTGTGGTTGTGTACAATGTTCTCCTGGTTCTGCTCCCCTCACTCAGCATCAGATCATATATGTCTTTCCAGGTTATTATGAAGTCCGTATCTTCCCCATTTCTTATAGCACAATAGTATTCCATTACATTCATATACCACAACTCATTTAGCCATTCCCCAATTGATGGGCATCCCCTTGATTTCCAATTCTTTGTTACCACAAAAAGAGCTGCTACAAATATTTTTGTACATATGGGTTCCTTTCCCACTTGTGTGATCTCTTTGGGATGTAGCCCTAGAAGTGATATTGCTGGATCAAAGGGTAAGCACATTTTTATAGCCCTTTGGACATAGTTCCAAATTGCTCTCCAAAATGGCTGAATCTGTTCACAACGCCAGTAGCAATGTAACAATGTTCCAGTTTTCCCACCTCCTTTCCAGCATTTATCATTTTCCTGTTTTGTCATTTTAACCAATCTGACAGGAGAGATGTGCTACCTAAGAGTTGTTTTGATTTGCATTTCTCTAATCAATAGTGATTTAGAGCATTTTTTCATATGATTATAGATAGCTTTAATTTCCTCTGAAAACTGCCTATTCATATCCTTTGACCATTTCTTAATTGGGGAATGGCTTTTATTACTATAAATTTGGCTCAGTTCCCTGTATATTTTAGAGATGAGGCCTTTATCAGAGACACTGTTGGTAAAGATTTTCTCCCAATTTTCTGCTTCCCTGCTAATCTTTGTTACATTGGCTTCTTTTATACAAAAACTTTTCAATTTAACATAATCAAAATTATCCATTTTGCATTTTGTAATGCTCTCTCCTGTTGTGACATGAATTCTTTCCTTTCCCATAAATCTGATAGGTAAACCATTCCTTGCTCTCCCAAATTTCTTATAGTGTCAGCCTTTATTCCTAAATCATGAACCCATTTTGACTTTATTTTGGCATATGATGTAAGATATTGGTCTATGCCCAGAGTGCTTTTAATTCTAAACAAACTGAGATAATTTCTTTGCTTCTCATTAAATCATTGTCTCTGCTCTCAAAGTGCTTAGGGATCTCAGTGGTGTCACTAATTTAATGTGTTTCTTTAGGTAAATGACTTCACTTTTCTGCTCATCATCTTCCTAGGTCCCTTTTAGCTCTTTCATTTTGTAACTCTAGAAGGGAAAATGAACTATCTGCCCATTAATTCATTCAACAAACATTTGTCATTTGTTAAAAGAAAGGTTGCTAATGAATAAATTTTTTTTTTAAAAGCATTTATGACTTTTTACTATGTGCAAGGCACTGCTCCGGGTAGGCCCTGGAGATCCAAAAACAAAGAGAAAACATCTGCTCTCACATTCTACATTGATCCACTTAAAAAACATACAAATTAGTATATGATAAGAGGAGATAATACCTAGCCAAGAGCAACATTTTGCTTCCCTGAAATATAATTAATATTCCTAAGGGGTCCCTATTAGACCTTGATTGTGGTTTCTAAAATGACGATTTGGGGGGGGAGGTTTGATGCTGTAGTTCTCCATAAGAATATCCTTTGAGTCTTCTCTACAACCTCTCCACCATCCTATGTCTTTAGAAAATCAACCGAGATTGAGTTAGCAAATTCATCTATATCTACAATTCTGGAAAGGTATGTCAGCCCCTGAGGAAGAATCAAGCAGAGTCTCCACCTGTGCCTAATACTAAAGAGTCCCTACCAAATCCATTTGGATAGTTCTCAAAGGTCTCCCAAGAGCCACATAAAGAAGTTTCAAGTAATTCATTCAGCACAATGCTTAGAAAATCCCAAAATTACAGTTTCTAGAGAGGACCCAGGCCTATCAAAGTATGTGGTGGGTCTAGAGATCACCACCACCCCTAAATGCATAAGTTATCCAAATTCAGTCTATAGTATTTGTTACCTTAATGTCATGATCTTTAAAGATTCAGAGCACGTTCACATCTGCCTCCATTTCCTTAATACCCTCATCGTTGTACTTTCTAAACCCCCTGGGTCAATAGCAGATGCCTCACAGTATTCAAGCACAGCTAGAAGGCCTTCTGCCAGAGTCACAGAGGCCAGAGAGTACGAGACTCCCCTATAAGGGCCTCTAATCATCTTGGTCTCTTTTTCCTCTGCATCATCCTTCTACTCTGATGTCATTCCAATCCAATTCTGCTGACTGGGCCAGACCTCACTTGAGGCAGTCCAGTGAGTCAAGCTTAGTATTAGAACAAAGTCACTTTTAAACCAATGAATTGGGTGTGTAATTAAAAAAAAACCTAGAATAGTAATACATCATAAAACTCCCAGCCACACACAAAATAGAAATTATTAAAATCAAAGAGATGAACAAAATAAATAAGAAACTCCATTAAATTGATAAATAAAACTAGGTACTGTTAAAAAAATTAGTGAAAAAAATAAACCATTAGCTAATACGACCCCCCCAAAAGAAGAAAATTACATTGCTAATATCAAAAAATTAAAAATGAGAATTCATAACAAATAAAGAGAAAATAAAGAAAATTATAAATAATTTTGTCCAAGTATATTCTAGTAAAATTGATCATTTGAATAAAATGGATGAATATTTATATTTTAATTAATTTGTTTATTTTTAGTTTTCAATATTCACTTCTATAAGTTTTAAATTTTCTCCTCCTCCCTCCTCTTCCCTCCCCGAGACATCATGCAATCTGATATGGGCTCTACATATACATTCCTATTAAACACATTTTCACATTAGTTATGTTGCATAGAAGAATTGTAACGAATGGAAGAAACCATGAGAAAGAAAAACAAAACAAAACAAAACAAAAAAGAAAATAATCTGCTTCACTCTGCATTCCAACTCCATAGTTCTTTCTCTGAATGTGGATGGCATCTTCCATCATGGGTCCTTGGAATCGTTTTAGGTCCTTGCATTGCTGAGAAAGGCTAAGTCTATCAAAATCAGTCGCACTGTGGCTGTTACTGTGTACAATGTTCTCCTGGTTCTGCTCACTTCACTAATCATCAGTTTATATAAGTCTTTCCAGGCTTTTCTGATGTCTGTCTGTTCATCATTTCTTATAGCACAATAATATTCCATTACATTCACATACCACAACTTGTTCAGCCATTCCTCAATTGATGGGCATCCTCTTGATTTCCAGTTCCTGGCCACCACAAAAAGAGCTGCTATAAATATTTTTGTACCTGTGAGTCCTTTTCCCACTTGTGTGATCTCTTTGAGATACAGCCCTAGAAGGGGTATTGCTGGGTCAAAGGGTATGCACATTTTTATAGCCCTTTGGGAATAGTAAAATGGAAGAATATTTATAAGAATATTAAATGCCTAGATTAACAAACAGATCAATAGAAAATATAAGTAACCCATTCTTATTAAAAGAAATTGAACAATTCATAAAGGAACTCCTAAAAAAAAAATTCCTGGACCAGTTGTATTTACAAATGAATTTTAGCAAACAGTCAAGCAAAAATAGTAAATAAATAGTTTTTTTTAAAAAAGAATAGGAGTGGAAGGCATACAACCAAACTCCTCCTATGAGATAAATATAATCCTGATACATACATCAAGGAGAAATTAAAAAAAGAAAACTATAGGCTAATATCTTTCAATATCAATACAAAAAATTAACATACGAAAAGTCACAACAACACATTAAAAAGATTATGAACTATGCAGAGTTAGCTCAACATTAGGCAAACTATAAACATAATAAACCATATTAATTACAAAAACAATAAAAATCACATTCTCATATCTGTAGATGAAAAAAAAGCTTTTGACAAAATCTAACTCATTTATGTTTTAAACAATTTAAAGCATAGAAATAAATGGATCTTCCCTTATTGTGGTAAATAATAACTATCTAAAATGAAGAGCAGCTAACATTATATAAAATGAAAAAATGCCAGAAGCCTCTCCAATAAAATCAGAGGTAAAGCAAGGATATTCATTGTCACCACTATTATTTGATAGTTCTAGAAATGCTTTAAGGAAAAAAAAAATGGAATAAGCACAAGCAAAGAAGAAACAAAATTATTAGATATTTTGCAAAGAACATGATGGTTTACTTAGAGAACCTTAAAGACCTGCATATTTGAAACAATTAATGACTTAAAGTTGCAGGATCAAAAATAAACCCACCAGCCTTTCCTTATATTTCCAACAACATGCAGCAGGAAAAGATAAAAAGAAAAATTTCATTCATAATAATTACAGAATGCATAAAATATCTGGGAGTCCACCTAACACAAAACACACAAAAATTATGTAAAAACCACCTCAAAACATATTAAAAAAATAAAGAGACATAAGTAATTAGAAAGGTATTCAATTGCTCATAGTTAGGTCATGTCAATATAATAAAAATCACAACACTATTCAAATTAATTTACAGATTTCGGTGACTTACTACTGATCAAACTATGAAAGGATTATTTTATAGAATTAGAAAAAATAATTACACAATACTTCAAGGAAAATAATGGAAAAAGTGGGAAGGAAAGGTACCAGATCTCCAACTCTATTAAAAATCAGTCATCATCAAAACAATTTGATATTGGCTTAAAAAAATAGAAAAGTCGAACACATTAGGTACACCAGACTCAGAAACTATGAAACACAGATAGCAGCATGGTGTTCAACAAACTCAAGGGACCCCAAATACTTAGGTAAGGGCTTACTATTTGACAAAAACTGCTGAGATAGCTGGAAAGCAATCTGGCAATAATTAGTTTAGATCAATATTTCACAACACATACAACAATAAGCTCCAAAGGGATACATGACTTAGAAATAAAAGATCACATGTGTAAAAGTAGTAGAGAAGATAAGCAGAAATCTTCCACAACTATTGACAGGGGAAGAATTCTTGATTAAACAAGGGATACAGAAGATCACAGAAGATGAAATGGATAATTTTGATTACCTAAAATTGAAAAGTCTTTGTATAAACAAAATCTAGGCAGATAAAATTAAACAGTTAACTGAAAAATCTTTGCAGCAAGTTTCTCTGATAAAGAATTTCAGTAAATAGCAAAGATATGAACAGGTAGTTCTCAAAAGAAGGAAGGCATAAACTATCAACATCTGTATTAAAATGTTCCAAATTACTATTAACAAGAGAAATGCTATTTAAAACCTCATACCCAGCAGATTTACAAAGACTACAGAAAATGAAAATTATGGTTTTTGGAAGGTGTATGGAAGGACAGGCAAACTAATGAACTGGGAGTAGAGCTGTGAATTGATCTAGCCATTCTGAAAAGCAATTTGGAACTGTACCCCACAAATCACTAACCTGTGGACACCCTTTGACCCAGCAGTAACCTACTAGGTTTATACCTCCAACAGACAAAAGAAATAAAGGACTCGTATGTAGAAAAGGATGAATAGTTTCACTTCTTGTTATGTCAATTAACTAAGGATTAAGGGAGTGCCTAGCCATTGGGAAACAAATCATAGCATATTAATGTGATGGAATTTTATTTTGCTGAAAGAAATGATGAAGCAGTTAGAAGAAAGTATGAAGGGGCAGCTAGGTGGCTCAGTGAGTAGAGCACCGGCCCTGGAGTCAGGAGGACCTGGGTTCAAATGCGACCTCAGACACTTGATGTACTTACTATTGGTAGCTGTGTGACCTTGGGCAAGTCACTTAACCCCAATTGTCCTGCCTTCCTCCCCTCCAAAAAAAAAAGAAAGTATGAAGCCTTGTATGAATAGATATAGAGTGAGCAAAATCGAAACATCTTAATACAATGACTATAATATTGTAAAGAAAAACAACCTAGAACTATGATCAATTCAGTGAATGGCCATGACTCCAGAGGACCAGTGATAAAGCATATTTCCCACATCTTGACAAAGGTGAAAAAAATAGAGAAGCTGGTCAGGAGAATAGATTAGGCATTCCAAATATAGAAGCAATGCAACATAGTAGCCTAGTATTCAATAAACTAAAGGACTCCCTACAGACACAAATGCAGAATGAGATGCTACATTTTTATACAATGTGTGGATTTGTTTTGTTTGACTATGCCTATTGGTTAAAAGGGAGAATTTTTCCCTGGAGGAGGGAGGGTAGGGTGGGGTTGGAGAATTAGGGAATTATTCTCCAGATTATGCAAAAAAAAAAGAAAAGAATAATAAAACAAAGGATAATAGCGCAGACCAGGTTTAGAAAGACAGCTTTGGAACAAACATTCTGAATTTATGTTGTGTATATACATATATATATATATATATATATATATACACGTATATATATGTTACATATATACATTATTACATATCCTATATATTACATATATGTAGCACCTACATGTACAGATCTATTACATATGTGTAAATGCTATGTATACACATATATGAATATGCTATGTATACACATATATGAATATGTGTGTATGTGCTATATATGTATGTGTACTGTATATACATATACGAATATGTGTGTGGATATATTTAAAAGAAATTGTACATGATAGAGATTTGGAGTTCCACGTACAATTCTCTTTTTCTGATTTTCTTTATATATTAGTCATGGGGTGCGTGGGTATTCAAGGAGGATTAGCACCTCAGGTGTGAGGGCTTGCTGAGCACTTTTCAGGGCTGCTCATCTAACCTTTGGTGTCCACTTTCACTCAACTCTCACCTGTGGCTCCAAACAGCTGTAGCAAGGGCAGCAGCTACACCCTGGTAAAACTGTCTAGGCAGTGAGAGTAACTGATAGGCTTCAAACCTGTCAGTGAGTTGTGAGTTAGGAGGATGTCCACCCCAAACATGTGAAGACTCCCCCTCTTGAAATGGGCAAGATGAAAACAATTTGTCCCAAAGACTGAAGCAGGCTCTGTGGAGTACTTAGAGATATCAAAGATGCCAAGGTCATCCACTGTAAACTGGGCCATTGCCAGTCTTGACTTTTGTCTTGCCACTTGACTTCAATGATTCTATAAGAAAGACTGAGGCTGACAATTTTATGTAACTACCTCACTTAAATCCAATTTACACTCAAGTCAAGGCATGACCCCATGATGTCATTGGTCTTCTTCTAATATGAAGGATAAACAACAACAGAAGTCATTCTTGCTAATGTTTGTCAAATTCAGAATTACAATTTTAAAAATTTACTAAAAAAAATAAAATAAAATAAAAAAAATTACTAAAAAGAGAAATGCCTATTCATATTCTTTGACCTTTTGGGGAAATGTTCTCTTGCTCTTACACCTTTGTATCAATTCCCTACATATCTTGGATATTAGGTCTTTATCAGAAATGTTTACTACAAAGATTTCCCCCCCGCAATTAACTGTTTCTCTTCTAATTTGGTTAGTGATCTTAAGAAATCACCTAGTTCTTCCCACCCTTGGGATCACATTAGTCTACCCTAGGTAAAGGAACAGCCACACTATTTTTGACTATACTTACTTATTATTAGGATGGGATTCGGGGGTAAAATATGTTGTGGAGAGTGGTAATGATGATGATAAGAATAATAGCTGACATTTATATACTACTTTAAGGCTTGCAAATGATCATGATGCAGAAAAAGGCGGGGAAGGGGAAGAAAACCAATGCATCATGTAAAAAAGAAACAGAAGAAAGCAAATTAAAGTTTAGAAAGAGTCAGACAATCACGGCAATGATGGAGCTACCAAGTCAAATTTGAAATGTACCAAAAAAAAATCAGACTATACACAGTGGGAGTGGGGATGGGGAAAGGACAAATTGTATGTTATAGTTCAACTTTATATGTAACCCCCCTGTTTCCCTTGAATATTAAAATGTTAACTTTATGTTTATTATATGCTTAATTAAAAAGGAACATCTTTTTATAAAACAGCAAAGAAAGAAAAGAGTGTCAGTGAATCATTTGAAAATATGCAAAAGAGAAAAGGAAGTTCAGAAGGGATACAGTCAAGTGGGGCAGAATTGGAACAAATGTCAATTTTGACATATTCCTCCTTTTCTTTAAGATGTAGGTAGTGAAGGTATGAATTCAGGAGTATATAAAAGGAAGCTTATTTGGGCCTTGAAGAGCCAATGTTAAATTTTCAGTCTGAGCATTTACACCTTAGAAATCACCAAATACAACAAATCAGGGTTCTATTTCTTGTTTTGATGATTGTCTAGATATGGGAAAGCAATGGAGAAAATGTTAATAATGAAGATTCAACTTTAAAAGGCCTTACATATTTTTGTGAGGAGCTGATGGTTAAACACTTACCAGCACACCCCTGCATTAATTGACATGAAAGCTTCTTTTTCTGTGCTGCTTTGGATTGAGAAATGTCATGTTTATTAAGGTTTGTCAAGTTTATGATAAAGAAGAAGAAGAAGACAAAGACGAAGATGAAAATTTTAAGAAACAATTCATTTTATAAATGGAAATCATACTTAAAAGCCACAGATAACTATGTGTTTTGAACCCTAAGGATCACTGGGCCTTTCCATCTGCCTTGTAGCTGGACCCTCCTAGATGTGTTGTCTCCCTCTATTAGAATGAAAACTTTTTGAAAGCAGGGATTAAAAGGATGACAAGGTGAGCAGCTACATTTTTAGTTACAGTTTAACACCTCCTTGTTAGTTCCTTGCATTTTATACTTGTGATCTTGGGCTTCCTGAGCTGGGCATTTCTCAGAGGCTAACATAAAGAAAAACATTTAAGCAAAAACAATCTCATAAAGTGACTCAACTGACAATTTAAAACAGCATTTTGTTCATTTAGTTTCCTGTTTCAAATCCAAAGGGAGAGAGGTCTATTCATTATCTGCTCTCTTCTCTTATAGGAGCAGATGGGACAGTGGAGAGAATGATGGGCCTAGAGTCAGGAAGCCTCATCTTCCTCAGTTCAAATCCCATCTCAGATATTTATTAGCTGTGTGATCTTGGGCAAGTCACTTAACCCAGTTTGCCCCAGTTTTCTCATCTGTAAAATGAACTAGAGTGAAGGAAATGGCAAACCACTTCACCATCTTTGCCAAGAAAACCTTAAAAGGGGTCATGAAGAGTCAGACACGATCCAAACAACAACAAGCTGCTATTAGTACTTTAGCATGTATTGAAACTTTATCTCTGAATTCTTTGGGGTATATGCCCAATATTAGGATCAAAAGGTCAAAAATAGAATTTTTCTTGCATAATTCCAAATTGTCATCCAGAACTATTGGACAATTCTTAGTTCTAACAATGTGCTGTCACTGTGCCTACCTTTCCACAGTCCCTCCAACGCTGATCACATTTTTGGGTTATCTTCACCATTTTTCAAGGTATCATGTAAAGCAGTAACTTTTAAAAATGTTTTATTGGTCTTTTATTTTTTTCTACATTACTGTAACTTTACACTGACTCATCTTCCCCTCTTCCCATAAAATCCTCCATATACAATAAGTATAGTCAAATAATTA
>JAQQSZ010018458.1:0-10573 GCA_028646595.1 Phalanger gymnotis | reverse complement strand
GTGCAGGTGACATTTTCGATTGTGCTACAGAGAATAAAATAGCTCTAAGTGCAGTTCTGGGTTACTTAAAGAATTCTCCATGGAGGCAGACTTGGGAACAAGTCTGAGTTGTGTCATTCATTGTCTCATTTAGATTTTTAAAGTCTTTTAAAAATAGTTTATTCTTCATGTTCTCTCTTCCTCCATACAACCTTCCACATCCCACCCCTGGTCAAAGTCTCTTAATGTTTCTTGAATTTAGATGATATCCTAGAGGTTGCTTTTGGCTGGTGTATGATTTCTCTTGTCAAAAAATTAAAGCCAGTCCTGAAAGTGTCCAGTGTCTTTGATTTGCCTGTGATCATGATGGGCTTGGGGTTCCAAGGAAGACTGAAGGATCTTATTCCTGTATCTGGCCTGAGCTTCCCATCTCACTCCCCCACTCCTGCTTCAGTTGGTCCTATGAGATTAATCTTCCTGAAGAATTTCTGTGATCATGCTTGCTTTGCTACAAAACTTGTGATGACTCTCCATTATCTTCTGAATTACATCCAAGGTTCTAGGCTTGGTTATAAGGTTTCCAAAATATAGCCTCAGTTTACATTTCCAGCCTTAGCTCCCCATTGATTCCCTATATAATTTCACAGTTTAGCCAAACTGGATTACTTGCCATTCCCAAAATATTCTCCTCACAATCCTTCTTACCTCCAGACCTGTGCTCATGCTGTTTCTTCTGCCAGAAATGTCCTCTTTTGCATTTCTACGAGTCAAAATCTTAGCCACCCTTCAAAGTCTGACTCAAATGCCACCTCTTTCGTGAAGCACTTCCTGGTCTTCCTAACCTAAATGATCACTCCTCTTTGAAATGCCCACATACTTCCTTTTTAAAAGACCCTTACAGCATTTATGATATTTTGCTTCATATTATAGCTATTTGCATATGCCATGTATCTCTCCTACTAGACTGTGAACTCCTCAAGGGTAAGGACTTGATATCCCTGCAGATTCTTGCATGTAGCAGATACAGATGAAAGAGCCTAACCCCAAACAGAACTAACTATAGAATCATAGATTCGGAGAAGGAAGGGGCCTTAAAGATAATTTAATCAAACTCTTCATTTTTCAGATAAGGAAACTGAGGCCCAGAGAGATGAAATGACTTTTCTAAGGTCACAAAGTAATATATAACAGAACTAGAACTCAAGGTCACTGCCTCTGAGTCAAAGTGTGTGTTGGGGGTGGGGTGACAGGTGAGGGAGAAGTGATTACACATTTGCTGACAAAACACACACACACACACACAAAATGGTTGATAGCATTTTCTAAGGTTGAGTCTCCCCAAGAGTCCCTATGAGACATCCCTGAGCTCCCTTTTTTTTTGGAGGGGGAAGGCAAGGCAATTGGGTTTAAGTGACTTGCCCAAGGTCACACAGTTAGTAAGTGTCAAATGTCTGAGGCTGGCTTTGAACTCAGGTCCTCCTGACTCCAGGGCCAGTGCTCTATTCACTAAGCCACCTAGCTGCCCCTCTAAGCTTCTTTAAAGAGCTATTGAAAACTTTTGGTTAAGCAAATAGCATCCAAAAGTAATACTTATATCCAAAATCTTTCATCGTGGGCTTCTCTACCTCATTGTCTTCCAAAATATACATTGTTTACATCCAAAAAGCATGATATTTCCATAGAGGGTGACAATGCTTCCAGGATAACCATTTTTAGTTCTCTTGGTTTCTGTGTGTAATTGAAAGTAGTCAGTACCCTGGATTCAGGGAGATTTTGTTCACTCATGCGAAGTAACCTCAGGATAGAAAATTGCCCATTTTGCATAATTATAAAGTTGGGGCCAAGGGAATGGAGACTGGTGGGAGACGAGCTAGGGTGTGACTCCAAACTTTCTCCCTTCCCTACTAAACTAAAAATAAAGGGGCAGGGGAGTTCTGTGTGTGATTTCTCTGTGGGAATTGCTTTGATTTTGCTCAAACTAAGAGACTATGCTTATTTATATTTCTTGTTGAAGATCAAAAATCCAAAAATCCTGGGGGATGTTTGATTTTGTTTTTTAAACAGATGTGCCCAGGACCGGTTACAAAATAGATGCCATCAAGGCAATGTTCCAGACTGCAATGTACCTGTCCTGCACAATTTGCTTGGGGAACAGTCACTAATGATTTGGAAAGTCCAAGGTTAGCATGGTTTCATGACTTATGAATTCCATTAATCCAGGATCATCTAAGGTGATTCTAACCCTGATAGAGAAGCTAATCTATGGATTCATGGGTGGACACCTTTGGTGTTTACCTGTCACGCAACTCTCACACCCCTAAGACGAAGGCCTGTACAGTGGCCACACCCTGGTAAAACTGTCTTGCAAGTGGGCTAAACCAGGTTGAGGGTAACCAAAGGCCTCAGAGCCTTCATAGAGTTAGGGAGATATCTACCCCAAGCATGTGAGGACTTCTCCTGGTGGAAGAAAATAATTTGTTCCAACAATCATGAAGGCAGCAGAATCAGACACTGTGGAATACTTGGAGCTTGGCCAGACATTGAAGACACCCAGGTCATTTACTGCATCCTAGGCCAGTGCCACTCATCTTGACTTTTGTCTTGCCACTGGACTTCAATGAATCTGAAGAGAGAGTGAGGCTGGCAACTTGTGCAATTCTGCCTCACGTAAATCCAATTCACTGAAAAGTTAAGACGCTACCCATAATTCACTACTTCACCCCGACATCATGATGTCTTTGGTACTCTTTGAAAACAAAGGACGAGCAGAGTAGCTAATATTTATCAACAGATATTTATCAGGCAATCAATTAAGTATGTGATATCCAGGGAATTTATAATCTAATCCAAGAAACAAATACCCATAACTAAATTGACTAATAATACAAGCTGAAGCATCATATGTACCAAATGAGTGGTATAAGTAAGGGTGCTATAGGCCTCAGAGATATAAAATGAGGGGTCGAACACTGCTGAGTGTGGCTCAGATTAATATGTAATATTAATATTTAATAAATATTTAATTTAATACTTATTAAATAATATCAAATGAACAAATATTTAATAAAATTATTTAATTTTTAAATATTTAATAAAATAAACAAATACAATTAAACATAGATAATGCTAATGTGTGCTTTTCTAAGTCAGTAAGTATATGACCTGCAGGGATCCTTACATGTGGGCTTGTGGCCCCTGTTTCTGTTTGAAGATTTGATACCACTACAGTAGGGGACACCACCAGACCACTACTAGAATCTGAAGGATAAATAGAACTTCAATAGACAGATAGACAGTGATATAGGAAAGGGGAGTGATTTGTTTTATATTTTATTGTAGATCTAGTCGTTCCTTGGAGGGAGAGGGTAGAGTAATCTGGATGGAACAAAGGATGCAAATTTGGAGTAGGAAAGGAGGGACCTTGTGACTGATCATAGGCTTACAGCTGGAAGGGGCATTGGAAATCTTCTGCTCTGACCTGTTTCATTTTATAAATAAGGAAACTGATGCCTAGAGAGATGGGGAAGGGAATGAGTATTTATATATTCCAGGCCCTAGGCTAAGTGCTTTTTACAAATATCTCACTCGATCCTTCCAACAACTGTGGGAGCAAGGTGCTGTTATCAGCCCCATTTTACAGTTGAGGAAACTTGTAGCAAAAGAAGTTCAGTGGCTTGCCCTGGGTCACACAGCTAACAAGCGACTGAGGTTGGATTTGAACTCAGTTCTTTCTGATTCCAGGCCCAGTGCTCTACTCACTGCACCACCTTCTGCCTTTAAAGACGATGAAGATGAAATGGTTTGGCCAACAACACTTCTGTGCTCATCTGCTGACTTGACATCTAGAGCATTTCTGCAGTTCTATGCTTTCTCCCTGGAGGGTTCCAGTCTTGTTTCTACTGCTCTCTTGACCTCAAAGTGAGCTAGTTTCTTCTCTGGGCTTTGGTTTTTGTGAGGTTTTTGTGAGGGAGGAAAGAGCGGGCTGAGGAGAAGGTCTCTAGCAACATTGAATCCATTTGCTCTTTGAACTAGAGACCCTCGCTGAGCTCCTCCTGCTCGCAGAACACCATGCTGAATGCCAATGGGACACCAGAAAAATAAAGACGCACTGCTGATGAGCTTACAGTCTACCTCTATTAAAATGCATGTTGGCAGAAACCCAGAGCTATTTCAGGCTGGACCTTCATGTTAGAGATGCTCGGCTTTTTCTTTAGGCAATACTCACTTTGATTTGTAAGTTTGACAGGACTCAGGCGAATCTGGGCTATTTAATTGTTGGGTGAACAGTGGTACTAGGTTGGAATGGTCAGTGTCAGAGGAATGGTGGCATCCATTCCAACTTGGAAAAGGCATGCCGGGCACCAGAGTGTAAGAAGGTAGACTAGGAATGAGGGATGCTGGCAACAGCTCAAGATGACCCTCTTCCAACTACTGGAGTGACAATCCAGGCAGATTTTTTTAGTGGACAGGTATTTTGAGCACCACTCCCACTGGGGCCATAACTAGGTTATTATGACCAGAGCTTTGCCACGTGGTGCCAAAATCTGTGGGGTACACTTCAGTCCTTTGACCAGAGTCACTATGATCCTATCACTTTCCCAGAGCTCACCTTTTGCCTCAAGGTCCTGCTCTTCTTCAACCCTAGGCGTGTAGGGAGTAGATTAGATCGAGTGCTGGGTCTGGAGTCAAGAAGACCTGAATTCAAATCTAGTCATAGACACTTCCTGACTGTGTGACCCTAGGCAAGTTACATAACTTTCGTCCGCCTCAGAGCTTCCTCAACTGTAATAATAGTTATCTCTCAGCTACCTTGTTGTGAGGATCACACGAGACATTTGTAAAGAACTTAGCACAGTGCCCAACACATAGTAGGTACTTAATAAATGCCTATTCCCTCCTCTTCCCCACGACCATACCATCGTTTCCCCATTCTTCTACCTCCTCCCTAGGGTTGCAGAATGGGACTACATTTGACTGGGTGGCCACATCCTTTAATTGAATCTTCCCTCAGGCACTACTACAATTCTTAGTCCTGGCTCTAATCCTCACAGGTTTTGAATGGAAACTGGACTTCTGGATTGGTGTTATGTGGTCATGAGCAGGATACTGGGGCCTGACTTGGGGCTTTGCTCTCTTCCTCACATTTTAGTACCTGGAACTGGGTACAATATATCCTAGTCATTCTATATCAAACTGCCATAAAATGGCATATTATAGGGCTAAGTGTAATTGTAAGGACATTCCTTAACCCATCACCTTTGAATAGAGCAGTAGAATGTCAGTGCTTGAAAGAATCTTAGAGATCTTCAAATGACCAGATGAGGAGATAGAGGGCTGGAGAGTTGAAATGACTTACCTAAGGCCACATAGCTCACAAGGGGAAGAGCCTGGACGTGAATGAAGTTCTTCAATTTGGAGGCTAAATGCTTACTTGTCTGCCCTCTCCTTGCCTCCCTATCAAAGTAAGACTTTGAATATCCCCTCGGATAACCCATTTCAGGATTCAGAAGTCCCTTCCCATAGCAAAACTAGGTGGTGGTTTGTTGTTGTTTTGTTTCAGGCTCTTTGTGACCCCATTTGGGATTTTCTTGGCAAAGATCCTCGAGTGTTTTGCCATTTCCTTCTCCAGCGCATTTTGCAGATAAGGAAACCAAAGCAAACAGGATTGAATGATTTGCCCAGAATCACACAGCTAGTGAGTGTCTGAGGTGGAATTTGAATTCAGTTCTTCTGGACTCCAGGCCAGGCGCTCTAATCCACTGCACCATGTAGCTGCCCCAAATTAGACATAAATAATAGTGTGGTCAAACGGTGAGACAGGAATTGATCCTTGTTCCCCTCTCACTCCCTCCCAGTCCCCACACACATAATTTTGTCCGTCTTCTCTCCTACTTTTAGGTGCCCTTCCCCTGGCATCTGGCCTTCCTGAGCTTGAGTGCCAGAAAAAAGGGTCTTGCTAAATTAGTTCACAATAAGGTGCAAATTAATTAAAGTTTCCCTTCCCTGGAAAAAGGATTTGCATCTTGAGAAGACACCTGGAGGGGGCAGTGCATAATTCAAAAGATTTAATTCCATTCACCAAACATTTTAAAGGGCTTTTTAAATGTACACTTCTGGAATGAGGTTGGGAGCCAATGTGCTGGGGACTGGGAGAAAAGGGAAATTTAGTCAAAATAGGGTGAAAGCTCATAGTTTATACCTAATGGGGAGATGAGGAAATGAAGACCAAATGAGAGAATGTGCCTAAGTACTTTGGTAGACTACATAGCAAATGGCCCAGACTCAGGATTAACTTGGAGTCTGGACACTCCTCCTGGGGGACCTGAATCAGACCTTCTTGGTGACCACTTATACATGGGGCTAACCCCAATTAAGTGACTCCTTAAATTATTCTTGCCTAGACTAAATAATTCCCCAAATCCTTCCCTTCCAGGTTCTACTTTGGTGCTCTCTAAAAATAATAATTGTCCCTTTCCAGTTGAACTTTCTGTAAAATATTCTCACTCATCTTGAGCTGTGGAGTCCATAGGGGACTGCAGATTTTGAAGTCATTTTGACACTATTCAGAATCCTTTCCCAGCTATGTAACTTAGGGGAGTAAGAGTATATCATTCAGAAATCTCAGTGTTAGCTGATGGTTTTCCCTTCAGAAATGTGTTAGCCTTCTTAATGTAGCCTGTCCTTGAAATGAGACACTTCATTTCTAGCTTCTTTATTTCTTTTTAGTGGCAATCTGGTATAGTGGAAGGACCTTGTACTGGAAGGCTAAATGTCTGAGTCCTGGTCCTGATTCTGTTGTTGTTTAGTCATTGTGGTTGTGTCTGACTCTTCATGACCCCATTTGGGGTTTTCTTGGCAAAGATACTGGAGTGGTTTGCCATTTCCTTCTCTAGCTTATTTTACAGATGAGGAAATTGAGGCAAGCAGGGTTAAGTGACTTGCCCAGGGTCACACAGCTAGGAAGTCAGGTGTTACTGACTCCAGGGATGGTACTTTATCCAATGCACCACCTAGATGCCCCTGGTTCTACCATTTATTATTTGTGTGACCCGGGGTAAATCAAATAATTTCTCTTGAGTCCCAATTTCCTCATTTGTAAATATGATAATAATGCCTGCCCTCTCTGTATTACAGGTTTGTTGTGAGGAATATTTATAGGGTTCCAGAGGAAGCTGGGTTACCCGGATGGATAGGACACACTTGGATTCAAGAATATCTACGTTCAAATCTGGTCTCAGAAAAATTTATTAGCTATGTGACCCGTCAAGTCTCTTGACCTCTATCTCAGTTTCCTCATCTATAAAAATGGCGATTATAATAGAATCTACCTTTCAGAATCGACATGAGAATAAAGTTATAGAATATTTGAAAGGTGCTTTACAAACATTAAAGTTCTATTATAAATGCTGTCTATCATTATTATTCAGCAAGCATTTATCAAGTATCTGACAATTAATCAATTAACGTTTATAAGTACCTACTATGTACCAGGCAGTGTGCTAAGTGCTGGGGTTACAAAGCAGGCCTTGTTCTCCAGGAGTTTAAATTCCATTGGTGGGGAGGTAAATTGTTTACATGTAAGAAAATATAAAATAAATGCATACTAACGTATAAAATGATTGCAGGGTGATAGGCGAAAAGGGGCCCTGCAGCTGAAGGATTGGCTGAGGGATGTTTGAACTATGCTTTAAAGGAAGGGAGGGATTTGGAGAGGCAGAGGTGAACTAGTGTATAGAAAGGAAGTGACATACAAATGAGACCTGAGGTATTATTATTATAGCTTACATTTAGTATTTTGAGGCTTAAAGAGCACTTTACCTGCGTCTCTTCAATTTTATCCTCACAACCACTGTGTGAGTGACACTGTTATCATCCTTGTGCTGCAGAGAAGGAAGGAGGCTTAGAGAGGCTTGTGTGATGTTCAGGGACATACAGATAAGGGGGTGTACTTCAAATCGAAACTCCAACCCTGGAATTCTGACTCCAAGGCCAGCTCTTTCTATCCTAGGGTACCCTACATTTTATCTTTCAATTAGAGGGGTTGCACCTGATATTAAGTTACCCGTTGTAGTGATTCCCTCACCTCCTACTTCTATATTTATATGTATTTGAAGTCTTGAGGTTATATGATGTGTAATGTTATATTACAAGTGATGTTCTGTCGCATAGGTAATTTTGTGGCATCTTCCTTGCCACATAAAACAGCCACACATCAGTTTATCTATAACATAAATAAAATTCAGGAGCGGGCAGATGCTCTTAAGAGGATTTTGTTTTGTTTTTATATTCTGAGTGCCTTGAACACAGTAGACAGTTAGGTGGTACTAGATCTGGAGTCAGGAAAATCTGAATTCAGAGCCTGTCCTCATACACTTGCTAGCTGTGTGACCCTGGGCAAGTCACAACCTCCCTTTGCCTCTTTTCTTGTCTGTGAAATGGGGATAATGGTAGCAGCTACCTCTCAGGGTTGTTGTGGGGATCGAATGGGATTATATTTGGAAAGCACTTTGCAAACTTTAGAGTGCTATATAAATACTGTTATAATAATAATAACAATAAGAAGCACTTAATCTTGCTAGGTTGGATAAGATTAGAGGCACTTTGGGATCTCACTGGATAATAATCATAGCCCATGTATATATAGAGCTTTAAGCACTACAAATTGCTTTCTTCACAGCAGCCCTGTGAAACATTGTTATTATCCCCACTTTATAGATGTGAAAACTGAGGTTATGGGAGATTAAGTAACTTGCCCATGTCTATGGAAACCTAAGGCATTATTATTTCATAAGAAACATTTCATGTCATTGTTGAATATATTAGTGCCTTGCAGAATAACACTAAACCCAATAAAAAATAATTAAAAGGCATGTACGGCCAATATTGTAGAATGCATAAATTTCAACCTGGTGGTAGCATTTTACAAGGCCTTAGTTATTAGCATGTGAAATTTAACTGTTGTTCCCTGTCAAAAAGTGCATGCTGGTGGAATAAAAAATTGCATGGCATAATTTTTAAAGGGAAATTCAAATATAAATGGACACAGTCAAAGCAAAACCTTTTGATTGGAAATTGGGCACATGCCAATTCTTTGGTTTGTGAGAAAGATCCAGGACTTAGGGGGAAAAAAATCAGCCAAGTCATAAGGCACTTTTTTTTCTTTCCACCTTTCATTTTATTTGTTAAGTTTATTGTGCCCATGTAGGTCTTGATTATATTTAATCCTATCAAGTTTAGCTCAGTGACCTTCAAATCTACCATCTTAAACAGATGGAAGGCTTTGCTAAGTTGTCTAGCAAAGACAAGCTTTATCAGGTAGTAACTCATGGGGCCCTGGGGATAGCAACAGTTGGCCTGAGCCAGTACCAGCGGAACCAAGAAGTCTAGTGCTGCTCCTGCTACAGAAAAAAATGAGCATTCCAAGAAAGGAGAATGTGTTACAATCTAGGGTGCAGCTGGGTGCACATTGGCCCCACCAACGCAGAAATCTAAGTTCAAAGTGAAGGTCACTCATGATGAATCAGTAAAAGTGCCCAAAGAGGCCTCTTCTACTTACTTGCCTTTTCTAAACACTTGAACTTCACAACTAAGTTGTTGAGGCTGCTCTGCTACCTAAGGGGGACGAGTAGTAGCAAATACTTTAGCAGATGATTTTAAATGCTATTGTTAACCAAAGAGGCGGGTTTGAATTGAATTGCCCAATCAGGCAAAGGAATTGATAAGCTGACCTAGAGAAGATATTTTTTTCAAAGTAGATAACTCAGTTTCGGCATTATCTTCTTGGGAAGACAAGAGAGAAGGAAATGTCTTCACAGCAATGACGGTGGATGGTGTTCTTATTATAAGCTAAGGTTAGGGTTTGATTTTGTTGTTTAGTTGTTTGAGTCATGTCCGACACATCATGACCCCCTTTGAGATTTTCTTGGCAAAGATACTTGGGTGGTTTGCCACTTCCTTCTCTGGCTTATTTTGCATTTGAGGAAACTAAGGCAAACAGAGTTAAGTGACTTAGTGTCTGAGGCTAGATTTGAACTCAGGAAGATGAGTCTTCCTGACTCCAGGCCCAGCATTCTATCCACTGTGTCACCTAACTACTAGTGTGGCAATAATAATAAGTAATTAAATAAAATAATAATTAACAAGTATATTAAATTAAATAATAATTAAGAAGTAATTAAATTTAAAAGTAGTAATAATTATTATAATGATAATAATAGCTAGCATTTTGAAGTTTTCTCAGCGCTTTGCATACATTATTTTATTTGATTCTTACAACAATCTTATGATGATTACAGTTGAGAAAATGAGGCTTATGAGGCTTAAGTGATTTGCCCTAGGTCACTTAGCTAATGAGTATAAAAGGTAGAGTTTAAATCTAGATGAATCTGACTGTAAGTCTAGCACACTGCCATTATGTCACCAATACCAATGCTCCTTTCTTCAGGTAATTGAATAAAATATGGTGCCAGAGTATATTAAGGTAAGACAGGAATTTTCTTGTCTTTGATTCATTCTCAATTGGACTGGGAATAAGAGCTTTAACATGTGGTTATCTTTACATATTGGGTAGGGAGCATTCCAAGATATCTCCACA
>JAQQSZ010018457.1:0-10573 GCA_028646595.1 Phalanger gymnotis | reverse complement strand
GGAAGAAGATAAAAAAGGCGGGATGATAGAAGAGAGGGCAGATGGGGATGGAGTTAATCAAAAACAAACACTTTTGAAAAGGGACAGGGTCAAGGGAGAAAATTCAATAAAGGGGGATAGGTTAGGAAGAAGCAAAATATAGTTAGTCTTTCACAACATGAGTGTTGTGGAAGGGTTATACATAATGATATGCATGTGGCCCATGTTGAATTGCTTGACTTCTTAGGTAGGGTGGGTAGGAAGGGAAGAGGGGAGAGAATTTGGAACTCAAAGTTTTGAAAAATAGATGTTCAAAAACAAAAACAAAAAAGTTTTTGCATGCAACTAGAAAATAAGATACACAGGCAATGGGGCATAGAAATTTATCTTGCCCTACAAGAAAGAAAGGGAAAAGGGGATGGGAGGGAAGTGAGATGACAGATGGGAGGGCTGACTGGGGAACAGGACAACCAGAATAGACGCCACCTTGGAGTGGGGGGAGGGGAGAAATGGGGAGAAAATTTGTAATTCAAACTCCTGGAAAATCAACACTGAAAACTAAATATATTAAATAATAATAAAAAATTAAAATAAAAAAAAGAAAGAGAAAGCAAGGCTGTATGGTCTACATTGCTCTACTTTTATCCTTTGGGTAATGTCTTAATGTACTTCTCCTACAAGTGAAGTTCCTTTTTCCTCATTTAAAAATAGCCACTTGAGTCAAAAAGTTAAATAAAAAACTGTAAAATAGGATGAACTCATTTAAATGCATGTACACTCACATATACACACACTCTCCCTTCCCTCAGGCTAAGGACTTGTTATAAGTATCTATCTCTCGGAATTCCAGCAAAGAGCAAGACTAACTTATCTTTCCCTTTTGTGTAATTTTCTCCAAATGCAAAACTATTTATTAGATTAACTTCGCACACGAGGTGCTGACATGGGTTCTCGTTATATCATTTTGAGTCAGGACTTAGATCTATTTTATTTCATTGTAAAATAGGGATTTGGCTTAGAGCTTACATTTAAAATGCAATGCAGGGTACATACATAATCTCATTTGATCCTCTTATAACTCTATGAGAGAGGTGTTATTACCATCCCCATTTTACAGAAGAGGAATCTGAAGTTCAGAGTATTTAAGTGATATGTCCAGGGTCACACAGGTAGTAAGTGTCTTCTGTAGGAACTGAATTCAGGTCATCCTGATTCTACATCCAGCCTCTGTCCACTAAGATACATTGTCTCTTTTTTGAAAGGCTATTGAAAAAGATTGATCACCACCTATCTTTTGTCTTCTTAACACTTAAATAGGATATAATTACAAAACAGAATAGAAAAAAAATCCCTGTGGTCATTGAGGTAGCTAGGCAAAAGATTATGGTAGGATCTGAGGGGCCAGCCAAGATTCCACAACTAAGATTTATCCCGACAGTTCTTGAAATTTCTCTATTAGAGATTCATTCATTTGGATCCTGAAAGCTTAAGATCACATTTATTATGGCAGTTCATAGATTTAAAATATGACCATGTGGTTGAATAAATTAAAATGCAAATACCCCTGGGAAGAAGAGAATATGTGACCTAAAAAAAGGAAGCAAACTAAGTATCTCAGAACAAATATGCTCGTCTAAAGTTGTCCCTGAAATATAAATAATTCTCTTTGAATTCTATGGTTAAGTTGATGACTCCCTGTAGAAGTCAAATCAGAATGTTAAAGCTAATCTAAATTAGTACCTGTGTGATCTTGGTCAAGTCACAACCTCCCTGGGCCTCAGCTTTGAGGCCATGGACTTAAGGGTTTCTCTGCCCCTCCCAGCTCTAAATTTTATTCTAGTCCAAGCCCATAATTTTATAGGTATAGAAATAAAGTCCCAGGCATAAGTATCACACTTTAGATTGAAAATGTGCACAGGCATGTGCTGTGGGCCCTAACGGGAAGGTATTAGGGCAAGTAAAAATCAAATCTGCTTACTTGCAATTTTTGCTGAGGGTGAGCTCTAATGATAATTAAGACCAAAAGATGTAGAATCAATTCAGCTTAGACTCAACCACTCACAGCAAAAGTATTTGAACTCACATGGCAGAGGGTCTGAAGTCTTAGAGAAGTACTGAAATACTGAAGTCTGAAGATAGGAAGTTAGGACTTCTTGTCTAAAATATCAGAGAGTTTGCTGGTTAGGCCTTCATTCACTTTCATTTTTTAAATTTATTGCCAGGACCCCAAAGTAGTAATGGCAACTCTGTAGACACCAGTTCCAGAGTATTGAAATGCCACCATTTTGCAACACATCATTCATAATCCTTGCTACCCATTGTATTTTTGTTTAGTCATTTCAGTCTTGTGTGACTTTTTGTGATCCCCATTTGGGGTTTTCTTGACAGAGACAGTGGACTGGTTTGTCCTTTCCTTCTCCAGCTCATTTTACAGATGAGGAAAGTGAGGCAATAGGGTTAAGTGTCTTGCTTAGGGTCACATAGCTAGTAAGTGTCTGAGGCCAGATTTGAACTCAGATAGATGAGTCTTTCTAACTCTGGGTCTAGCATTCTATCCACTGTGCCACCTAGAGGCCCTATCCACTGTATTAGCAGTGCCAAACAATCATTACAGTTTTCTACCACCCCCTTTATGCTGATGACTCCATCACTTGGTCCATTTTCTTGCTTGCCAAACCCTTTTCCCACCATCATCCTCACAACTAATACTAACAAGTTTATATTGTCAAATATTCACACTGGCTGCCCATTAGAACCCTCATTAGCACATTTCTTTGAACTTCTTCATTCCAAGAAGGACAAAGAAGAATGAAGAAGGTACATATCCATCCACTGGTCCACATCAGTTACATAGGAACCAAGGATCTTGGCACTAATTGAAACCTGTAATCTCTATACTTCTCCCAATTCACCTTGGTGCTACATTTTAAAATGTCTAGCCTGGGCTCTGGTTGTTGATTTAAATGTAGCTCTCATTAATACTATGGATTCCTTTGCCCCATTTATCTTTGACTGAGTCATCCCAAATACCAGATCATTTCCTACTCTTGGCTCTTCAGTGGCAGTTTTGTTGGATAACCACAAAAACGTGCTGACACAAGGGGCAGCTAGGTGGCACAATGAGAAGAGCATGAGTCAAATTTGGCTTAAGACATTTGACACACTTACTAGCTGTGTGACCTTGGGCAAGTCACTTAACCCCAATTACCTGGCCTTCCCCCCTCCCCGCCAAAAAAAAAAACATGCTGACATAGCAGATTAAAATTTTTGGTTTCCTCATTTTAACTGGACCCCCCCTCTTCTATTCAATAATGCTTTTTTATGTTTTGCCGATTCCCTAGATTATACTACATAATGACTATTATAAATTACTACTCTCTTTAAGTACCAAACCCAACTTTCTTTCACCTTACTGAGGTCATTAGGCATGACCTCAAGTTTCTCTTTATTCATTTCTAAACATCTTTGTCATTTGGCTCCTTGGTGCTTCACTCCATCCTTGGGACCAAATGAGAGGAGACCCTAGCCATGTTCGATTTCATTCTCCTCTTGATTCTACCTCTTTCTCCTAGCCTAGTGCATTGTAAATCCTTTCCTAATCTCAGCCATTGGACTCTCTTTATCCTCACTGCATAGATCCTCCCCAAAACACTATTTTGTAAATTACTTTGTAAATTTTTTCAGGCATTACTTTTTAACTCAGTCTTTCCTAGATTTTCTCTACCTCCTGCTTGCCTCCAGCAGCAATTATCCTTCCTCCTCCTCTAACCTCAGTTTTCATCATTCCGTATTTGTTGCCTTCATCCATTACAATTAGTTCCTTAAAAGCAGGGATCAGGGGTGTGTTGCTAAATGTGTGACATTTGGCTCTCTGAAAAAAGAAGTAGGCAAAAATACTTTTAGGTTTAGTTTGCATTATCAACATTTCCCCATCTCTTCCTTAATTCTAGAAATCAACAAAATAATAAATCAAATGCTCATTTTTAGCATCTGAGATTTCCTAGGTGTATATGTTTACACAGAAAATTTAACAATTAGTTCTCAGGAGCCAGTGTAAGATGGCCCTCGCACACCTCTGGTAGGAGTGGTCTTGTTTGCTTATATTTGTATCCCCAACATTTAGTACAGTACTTGGCACATGGTAAGGGCTTAATAAATGCGTGCTCTATCTCTCTATCTATCTCTCTATCTATTTATCTGTCTGTCTCTATCTGTTTATCTATCTCTCTGTCTCTGTCTATCTTTCTGGTTATCTGTCTGTCTATCTATCCATCCATCCATCCATCCATCCATCCATCCATCTATCTATCTATCTCCTCTGAACTTCATTTTCCAAGGCTATCATGGATTTACTAATCCCTTAAACCATTTTTTCAGTCCTCTTTCTGTATGATTTCTCTGGAGCATTAACTCTGAAAGCCACTCTGTCATCCTTGAAATTCTTGCCTATTGTTGTCAATTGTCAAACTGCTGTCATAGTTCTGTAACAATGTGATCCAGATTTAAATGTCTTATTTCACTAGTTTCTTTTTTATTTCAATCATGTGAGTGTTGGCCAGGATTCAGCCCTAGACGGCTGTTCTCCTTATACATATTCAGCAGTTATTTATATTAGAAGCTGCAGGGGATAAAAAGATGTATTAGACCTTGTAATTTACAACCCAGTATGAGAAGGTATATTCTATATATACACACAACTACAATAAAAGATAGTAAAAGATTCAACTCACGTAAATGGCAAAAGGTGATATATATTCTCCCTTGGAGATCTCATCACAGAATCATAAAACCTTAGAGTGAGGAGGGATCTCAAAGTTCTTCTAGCTTACCCCTCTGTAACTTCCCTTACCAGTGACCATCGAACTTTTTTTTAAAGATCTCCCACCTCCTCCCAAGACAACCTCTTCCACCTTGGGGTGGCTATATCAGAAAGTTTTTCCTTACATGAAGTCTAAATTTTTCCCATTGTAACTTCCATTCATCGTTCTATTTCTTCCTTTTGGGACCAAGAAAAACAAAAAGTCTAGTCTCTCTTGAGTATGACATCCCTCCAAATAATAGAAAACTCCTCTGACATCCCCCTGAACTCTTATTTAGGGAAGTAGTATAAAACTCAAATAGAAATAGGGCCACTAAGCCATACATAAAGTTTCCTGAAGATTACAATTGCCTTAGAATGCCACATATTGTTATTGTCTATGTTATATTGTATTTTCATTTATTTTGTTAAATATTTCTCAATTACATTTTAATCTGGTTGGGCCACTCCTGCTGAATAGGTTCATGACCTGTGTTTGACACTTCTACTCTAGGGCAAACATTCCTAGTTCTTTCTACAAAACTCTTTTATAGAATAAACTCCTCTTCCTCCTCTTCCTCCTCCTCCTCCTCCTCCTCATTTTCCTTCTCCTTCTCCTCCTTCTCCTCCTTCTCCTCCTTCTCCTCCTTCTCCTCCTTCTCCTCCTCCTCCTCCTCCTCCTTCTCCTCCTTCTCCTCCTTCTCCTTCTCTTCCTTCTCCTTCTCCTCCTCCTTCTCCTTCTCCTTCCTATATTGGCTATCTTCATTTAGAGTCCACCTTTTTTTATCAATATCTTTGCCAAGATGCCCAGATCTTAGAGATGACCTAATCAATCTATCCAGATAATAAATAGCAAATCTATATTTGAACTCAGGTCTGCAGGCTCCAAATCTGGTCTTTTTTCTGCCACACTATATGTTGTGATCAATTTGTGAAGGGTCTTAAATTCTAGGCTAACGAGATTGGGTGTTGTTCTACAGGTAATAGAGAATTTACTGTTCAGTCATGTCTGATGCTTCTTAACCCCATTTGGGGTTTTCTTGGCAAAGATACTGGAGTGGTTTGTCATTTCCTTCTCTGGCTCATTTTACAGATGATGAAATAGATAAACAGGGTTAAGTGACTTGCCCAGGGTCACACAACTAGTAAGAGTCTGAGGCCAGATTTCAATTCAGGAAGGCGAGCTTTCTTGATTCTAGGCCTGGTGCTCTATCTGCTATGCCACCTAGCTGCCCCAGTAGAGAATTTCTGAAAGCTGTTGAGTAGTAGAGGTATGGAATGATCAAAGCAGTAGTTCAGGAAAATAAATATATAGTATAGACTAGCAGGAGAGACAGAGTATTTAGAGAGTTTTCAGAAAGCTAAAGGATTAAGATAGAGAAGTAGAACTAGAAAAAACTAAAAAGGAAGGTAATTACTGGTACAAAACAGTTCTAGAGTAGAATCAGTTGAATTGGTGGTAGATTAGATATAAAAGGTGAGGAAGAGAAGAGTAACGAATGAGTCAAGTTTCAAGAAAAAGAGATGGAAGAATGGCAGTAACACTAATAGAAACAGAAGAACTAAGAGAGTGAGCCAGTTTAAGAAGTTAAGATGAATAATACAGTTTTTGCCATGTTTGAGGTGAAGGTGGACCATCCAGGTAGAAATGCTGGTAAATCGATGGAAATGTGGGACTGGAGCCAGGGAGAGAAGTCAATGCTAGGGAATAGGTTTAGGAGTGATGTATAGTGGCAATTATTGAAGCCACAGAAGTAACTGGATCCAAAGAGTGGTAATTGATCAATGTCAACTTAAAAGGAGGCCTCCATTGGAGTGCTCCAGCACCTGGAGTCAGAATTCACAGAGGCAGTGTATCTAGAAGGAGGGAGGTGATATTCTCCCTGCATTCTTCTCCAGCAAGACTGCATCTGTTGAGGTCTTGGGCAATTGCAGGATTGTGTTGAATTCTGGTCAGGATGTTTTAAGAGGGCCATTGACAAGCTTGTGCATATCCAGAACATTCAGGATGGTAAAAGGCCTCAAGATAATCAATCAATCAACCAACAAGCATTTATTAAGTGTTTACTATCTGCTTGGCAATGTGTTGATAATACAAAGATGAAAATGAGACAGTCCCTATCTTTAAGGAACTTTTATTATATGGGGGGCAGTAAGAGAATTGGTTGAAAAACTGGAAATGTTTAACATAAAAAAGACTTAGAGTGTATAACAACTGTTTTCATGTTTGCCACGAAGTCCTGTGAAGAGGAGATTGTTCTACTTGGCCCCAGAAAGCAGAACTGTAAGCAGGGGTAAAAGTTGCAGACACAGATTTCAGCTCAATTTAAAGTAAAAACTTCCTAGGAATCTGAGCTATCCAAGACTGGAATGAACTGCCATGGGAGGTAGCGAGTTCTTCTGAAGTCCTACAGTATTTACTGCCTGTATCATTAACTTGCCTATAAATCATGTAACTGCCTTCTGTCATCTCTTCAATTGCCTTGAGCTATTATTTAAATCTTATATTATTATTTAATCTTTCACATACTTATGTCTTGTCTCTTCAACTCAATTGTAAGGTTCTTGAGAAGGATTGCTTACATTTCTTTGTATGGTCAGTTCCTTGCTAGCCCTTAATTCTGTGCAGATCACTTATTCTGCTTCAGTCTCAGCTTACCCATCTGCAAAGGACAGAGAAACATCCTCTGCCCATATCATACTGTTGTTTTGAAAATGGAAAAGCTAACAAATGAAAAAATTCTTTGTCAAGTATAACGATCTCTACAAATATAATGCATTATTATTATTGTAGAGGCAGCTGGTGGTGCAGTGAACAGATAGCTGGGCTTAGAGTCAGGAGACCTGAATTCAAATGTAGCCTCCGACACTTCCTAGCTGTTTACCTTGGGCAAGTTACTTAACCTCTGTTTGCCCCAGTTTCCTCAACAGTAAAATATGATAATAATAGTTCCATTTTATAATAAATATGTGATATTTGTTATGTAGGGATATGTATACATCCCTATATGTTATATAAGGATTTTATATATTTATTATTATAAAATTATATATGGTCATATATAGTTTTAATAAATATGCAATATTTATTATATAGGGATATACCCCTTTATCTTTATCTCTCTCTCTCTACATAAATATATGTATATATATATATGTATATATATGTGCATATATATATGTATATACATATATCACTTTACTTTATTGGGATAATAAAGCCTCTTAGCATTGTTGTGACAATCAGTTGAGACAATATCTATAAAAAGCACTTAATGCACTGAGTGGTACATGGTAGATACTATTTAAATGTTTATCCTCTTCCTTCCTCCCTTTAATATTATATTTGGATTGATTTTTGACTATATAGTTTAATGACTTATGGGCTCTCTGAGACACAGCATGGCATATTACATAGAGAATTAGCCTCAGAGTCAGGGGTCAGGGTCTACCTGCAACAATACTGGCTATGTGACCTTGGGAAAGTTACCAATGAACATTGATAGAGGGGCTTTCCTCAATGGTAATTCCCCTTTCAAAAAAAAATCACCAGCCCAGTCCAAATCTGCGGTTGGGCTGTGTAGTTGCTTTTGTAGTTTCGAGGTTCATTCAGCCGAGCAAGAATTATTTCTCAGAGCCTACAGGACCTTTGTAGTCAGCCCATGTCTGAGAAGAAAAGCTAATATTGTGTTAAAGAAAAATACAGAATTAGTTGCTTTTCCCTCCCCTTCAGGTCTCATTCATTATTCAAGTGCATCATCAGCCAAGCTGCTAGAAACACATATAAGGAGCAATGCAATAATTTTGAGACTACAAGGGATGCTTCTGTTTTCCCAAATGCTCCAGATTGAACAGCTGTGGTTACTCTAGCCTTCTTAGGAGAGACATGGGTGAATATTAAAAAGGAAGTGGGGGATCTCTCCCCATGGCCTGGCCATAGGAGCCCACTTCATCTTACCTGATTGTGCTTTTGGTTTTCATTGAGCTCCTTGAGAGAAGGAACTATCCAGTGCTAAATGATATCTAGGAAGCAGCATGATGCAGTAGAAATATCACAATGCATTGGAATGGGCACAGGGAGAGCTGCACCCCTACCACTTGTGTGACCTGTGACAAGACACTTCCTCTTTCTGGCTCCAGGGTTGTGCTGGTAAATGTTTAACAACTAACTGGCTTTCCAGGAAAAAAAAGGTAAAGGCAACACACTTTAAAATTTAATATGCATTATTCACATTTTCTACATCACTTTCTTAAGTCTAGACAATCAACAAAATAATAAATCAAGCCCCAGTTTGTATCTTTTGCCAATTTCCAAAATACAAATGTTCATAATGAAAATTTAACTCAACTCTCAAGAGCCAGTTTGAGCCCACTCCAGCACACCATTGCCTGGGCCTCTTGTTTCCAAATTTAGATGAGAGTGGGGAGAGAGTGCACTATGTAGTCTCTAATATTCTTGAGGGCAAGAAAGAATAGTTTTAAGCCTTTCTTTTTTTTGTTAGAGTTTAGATCAGGGCCTACTACATAAGTGCACAATAACTTTTTTTTTAATGGATTGATCAGCTCCTTTCCAATTCTAAATCTATGATCCTATTTTTTAGCAAACACATAAAAAATCAGTCAACTTCAAGTGTTTGATTTGGTCCAAAAAGCCAATCACACAAATCCAGGTTCAAAAGGTTGATACTGCAAATACAAGAGAGGTGGAGGGTGGCTAGATGGCAGTCCATATTAAAAATACATGTATGTTTTAAGGAGCTGAAAGCTCTACTTGGGCCAACAGTGTGATATTGCTGCCAAAAATTCATATGAACTTTCTCAATATTTTGAGACCTCTGCTTGTGTTGATACGGGAAATGCCTATATCAAAGTGGACATAACTCCTCTCCAACTTCGTAATTAGAAAATTCCTGTGGGCAAAAGATTTCACCTTGTGGTCCAGCAGGTCTACAGGCCATATAGCCAAGCTTATCATGTAAAAGAAGCATAGGGTAATTTCTAGGCCTGAGCATGAAATCTTCTTACCTTTGTATGAATGTATGCATATATAAATGAATGAAAGAATAGATGCGTGCATTCTTGAATGCATGAATGGATGTATCCTTTCAAGAACACATGCATTAATGAAAAAGATATTCATAAAGCATTTGCTTATGTGCAACCACTGTGCTAAGTGCTCAGGATACAAATAGAAAAGTAAGATACTCCTTGATCTCGAGGCGCTCTCATTTTAATAGAAGACACAAGACATATGGGAAGTTTTGGCTTCAAGTCTGATGGAAAGATCCAATGGGCCTTTAGTTAGGATTTAGAAAAATTGAGAGTCCATAGGCATGACTTTTGAAAACCCAGGGTCACCTTCATACCTTGATGAGGCATTACAATAAGACTCTAATGTAATAAGAACTGTGTTGCTTCAATTGCAGCACCCAGAATGTGGAATGTGAGTGTCCTGCTGTACTCAGGCCCAGTCAGCAGTGCACATGAGCAGTGTTTGCTTAGCTCTAGACATCACATATTAATAAGGGCACTGACAAACTAAGGAACATCCAGAGGAGGTTAAAAATGATGAGAAGACTATGTGATACAAGTCTCAGTTGAAGAAAGAAGACTGACGGTTTCTCTGGGAGAGGTTCAGAGTGGGGGCTGCTCATTGGCTCTGAATGTTTTTTTTTTTAAATTTATTTTTAATATGTTTAGTTTTCAGCATTGATTTTCACATGCGTTTGAATTACAGATTTTCTCCCCATTTCCACCCCCCCCCCACTCCAAGATGGCGTACACTCTGGTTGCCCT